>JASAND010019395.1:0-52173 GCA_030248195.1 Trissonchulus latispiculum | reverse complement strand
GTTTTATTCTTCTTCACTAAAGCCACTAATTAATTCATTAAAATATTTTTGTTTTAGGTTGTAAGTATTTATACTGTGCTTTCCTTCATCGTCAATAATAAACGGCTGGATTCAGCCAATTTCTCTTAAAGTATTTCTTTACATTTTCTTCCTCTACAACGGTTCGACGCGTACAATGTCTTATTGCCGTTTGTTAATTTGTTAAAATGGTAAGAAATTGTTCATAAAAATTTCTTTCGTGTTCAAAATTCCAAAAATACAATCTGACGGGGAGCTCCGCCCCCCAGACCCCCCGGCGTCGGCTTTAAATCTAATTTTTGCATTATATATATACGTTAGATACGTATATATTAAATGGTTGCCTGCAGGACAGGGCTGAATTACACCAAATACGTAAATTTCAGTTCGGATTTTGTTGTTACTTTGAAGAAATTCTTGAATTATATACATAAAATTATATAAATTTTGGCAGCAAATTGACAATCCTATCTTGATTTTATGTTCTTCAGATTTTAAGCTTGTGTATAGGTTCACAGCATTGCAGATGTCAAAACTCGACACCTATATACGTAGTTTGTATAGTTCTGCATTTGCCTAAATATCAGTATATATACGTGTGCTAACCGTCATCAAAGCTTAAATCTTAAAATCATCATCAAAACATCAACTAAAGCGTGGGATTCCAGTTGAAGTCAAAAATGCGTAAAACACAAAAATACGGCCAAAAATGTACGTTATAGTTCAAAATAAGCAATTTTTTAAAAAATGCAAACATTTTTTCCAAAATGCACACTATTTTTTTAAAAATGCACAAGAAATGCACACTTGTCCGCGACCAAAAAAAACCCTGAACTAAAAGTCGCTGCCCTCTCATTGAAATGGAATTGAACAGAGTGTTTCGCTGTATATATATTGCCTACTTGTGCTAGCTATGTAATATAATTTTTTGTCTGAGGCCCTATTTCTTTAAAGATTAAACGGATTACATTAAAATTAATCCGCATTAAAGGAATAGCACTTAAAAGTCATTTGAAGTAAAACGCATGTCTTCGAAACCGTTACGACGAAATGTCATGCATTAGTTGGCCGGCTTATAATTGGATCAAGTTTCTTCGTTCATTTTTAATGTTTTCTTGGTGTCTCCCGCCACGGCCGAAAGAATGGTCTTGGAAAAGGAAGGAAGGAAGGTGTCTGACTGTAGTGGGGAGTGGGGGGGTCAGTTTTTTTCGAAATAACCCTTTAAATCATAGTATTATATTGGTATTTGTACTTGTTTGTCTGTTTTGGAGGACATAGTCATGCATCGGTTTCATCAGTACCAGAGCTACCATGAGCGGGAATGGCACTGTCACCACTGTCCCCAGTCCTTTCTCACCAAGTCCAGACTCCTGGAGCACGTGGAACAGGCCCATTGGGATCACAAGTATGTATGGGTTCCTATGGGGCGAGGGAAGGGAAGGGGGTCGTTTGCTTGGAGGTGTGGTGCTTACCTCGCACCCCGTGTATCGTGCTCATTGTAGTCACGCTGAGGAGACCGTTGGAGTGAGGTCTGGTATTTTGATTTCAAAGTTTACAAATGGAAATTTTACCTTTTAGGAATTTGATTTTGCTAATATTTTTCATAAAGAAGTAATGACAAACGCCTGCCTGCGCAGTCACTAAGGCAAAAGCCTTAGTCCGAGTAGGAGAGAGCCAATGGGCGCCAATGCGCGCCAACAGCGCCCATTGGCTCTCTCCTGATCGGACTAAGGCTTTTGCCTTAGTGACTGCAGGGAGGCGTTTTTCATTATTTCTCTATGATTAATGCCTTGTATCCTTCGTAGATCCGCCTGCTGGCCCACGTTTACCTCATCTTCTTGGTGTATTTGCTTATTGTTTTGTGAGGGATTGTGTCCATGGTGTGTTTTTTGCTCAGATGTGGGATCTGCGGTGACTGCTTTCCCTCCTACAGTCTGCTGAAGCAGCACCAGACGAAGGAACACAACGCCGGAGGATTCCAGTGCGACTTTTGCCAACACACTTTCTATTCAGCTTCACATTTACACTTTCATGTCACGGTATCCACTAAGTCTTCCTTGTTAACGTGTTGTGTTCTTTTGAAGTCTATTATTGAAATGTCAAGATTTCAGTGCTCGTGCGGTTCCTACTTTTCCTACTTTTTTCCTACTTTTTTCCAGATTCCTACTTTTTTCCTACTTGAGGCCAAAAATTCCTACTTTTTCCTACTTTTTTCCTAGGCTGGTAAATTTTATTATTTATTAACTTTAGTTTTCTGCTTAATTTTACGAAAATTTCGCGCCTGGGGCGCGGAAAGTTTGATTTTAATGCTTACCTTACTCGCTGAAAAGGTACACTCTTAGAACATTTTTTGTTCTGCAGGCCGTTACATGTGTTTGCGAAACAAGACTAGGCTAGTCCGTTTTGTTCAGAACTGCTCTCCGTTTATATGTTTAACGTTGAGTTTTTATAGTCTCTTGCTAGAATTATGTATACTTCTGGTAGTGCTTTATGAAGGGCAAGTCTAAAAAGAAGAGGGCTGCGTATATTGTGCTGAAAATTGCCATAATGCTTGCACAGTTCTAATTTTAAGGCAGTTTCGCATCGCAACCGCTGTGCTTCCACCCGTGTAGGCTATATCATAGAACAGCATACTTGGAGCTTGTCTTCCTTTGGTGCAAAGGCTGCCATGCCGCTGTTTTTGCATGGAAGACTTGTGCTGTGTGCTGCTTCTCGGGCTAGCCGCCAAATATGGCAACGCCGACGCCGACGGAGCATTTTCTGAAAAGGATTAGACGTCAGCCGTCGTGATGTCGACCAGGCTTTGAGACTCCTTCTGGCAGCTTGGTTGAGTTGTTTTTGACCAACCATACGCGGCCAGTTTCCTGGCTAACTCTTTGCACCGTCGGGTGATGAGCATCACATTGTGATGTCTAATGCAGCAAACACAACAACAAATTTAAATAACCAGAATCCAAAAATAATCAACTTGAAATTTTTAAATTTTGCTTTTGATTTTTGCCCGGTAAGTTTATTATTCTTGCAGATAGCTTTGTGTACTGTAGCATAGTAAGAGCCGACACATTTCAGCCCGAAGATTTTTCCCAGTATTTTTGAAGATTTCAGGCTTCGCGGGACTTAGATTTTAATTTTAAAGATCTGGTTGGATTTTGGAAGTATTTTACTTGAATACCTTGGGTTGATGTTAAGCTTTTCTCGTCAGCTTGGCTTGAAAAGCGTCAACTGCCCAGTTTTTGTTCCAAAATTGTGTTCTTTAGAACGCATTTCTTGGAAACGAACAAATTTTAAAAATGAACAGACAGTTAAATTTGGTTAAGGTTAAACAAAAAACAATTATATATATAGGTCCGTCATATGAGTAGAATAATGTTATGCGGTTCAAGGAATTTGGGTGAAGCGGTCAGATGTGAGATGTGGAAGAGGGTTTGGTTGGTCCTAATCCTGCTTCTGGGACACGAAAATTTAGCGAATTTTGAGAATTTAATAGACTAATTTATGTACAAAAAATGTGTTTGCGTAAATTTAAAGATACTGGAATGGAGCATTATCGGAAATTAATTTTTTCAAGCAATGTGTAATTATCGTATTGAAATAATGTAATAATAATAATAATATCACATAGAAATCAATTGCTTTGATGCCTTTCCGTTTTTTCGGTTAAACGTCAAAGTGCATAGATCGGGGTTTTCTAAAATAGAGTGCATTTAACACTATCAAGGGCTAGCCCAATCAAGTTACTAACTAACTTCAACAATTACCTATGTTAAAACTCATAATTTTAGGCAAAATTTCTACTTTAAAATTCCTACTTTTTTGCAAAATTCCTACTTTTTGTTCCTACTTTTTCCTACTTTTTTTGAAGAAAATTCCTACTTTTATTCCTACTTTTCCAAAATTGGTGCGCACGAGGACTGTGATTTTTATTTTTAGCGAACGGTGAAGATATGGATTTCAGATTTTATGTAGGTTATGAAAGACAAATAAATAGGTCCCATCATTTTAAATTCTTTTATAATATATTCATATTTACTATTTACATCTAGGTATTCGTAATATGGTATTCGTTTTAGGGAGTTCACAAGAAACGTCTCCAGAAGTGTCACC
Source organism: Trissonchulus latispiculum (assembly GCA_030248195.1). Classification (NCBI taxonomy): domain Eukaryota; kingdom Metazoa; phylum Nematoda; class Enoplea; order Enoplida; family Ironidae; genus Trissonchulus; species Trissonchulus latispiculum. Next base: position 48,051 of record JASAND010019395.1, on the reverse strand, counting down.
TCTGTCGGGACCAGTTCATCTCCGCGTCCGCACTCTCGCAACACATTGTGGAGGATCACGGTCCCCCTCCCGACTCGCCGCCACCGCCCGGAGGGAACCAGGGCTTTGGGACCCCCAATCCTGGCTCCTATGGCTCAGTGGAGGCTTGGGCCTATGGCTACGGGGCGCCATCGGCTGGCGGAGGAGGAGGAGGAGGCGGCTATGTGGGGAGCTTCGCCTCCAGTCCTCCGTCCGCCCCTCGAGCTCCCGCCGCCACTTCCGCCGTCTATGACGTATGCTTTCCGCCTCCGTCTGATCGTGGCGGGACCTTCGACTGGCTTCACAGAGAGTCTGGTCCATTTCCCTCTGGTCCCTGGCCCCGTCCTCGGCCCCGTCCCGGTGGGTCTGGGGCGCCCGCGGAGGTCGTCACTCTGGAAGACGACGAAGAGCCTTCTACATCGACTACTGGGAATGCTGCAGGTTAGGTTGGCCCTTTTTGCTTTCTTTATTATCTTCTTTTCTTTTAGACCACTTTGGATTCCCCCGCCTCAGTTTTTTGGTTCCCCGACTGGCTTTTTCCTAGGCAAAAATTTCTGGGGGGGGGGAATCTGGGGGACGGTCCCCCTCCAGATCTGGGGAGCACAAAAGTTAAGCTGAAAATAGCTAAAAAATGCCTAAAAACTCCGGCAAAGCCGGAAAATTTTTCAAAATTTACCCTCAAAACCCTATTTTTCCGGGCACTTTAGAGTTCTGGGAGGAAGGCCCGAATCCTGAGAGGGCGACCCAAGTCTGCGGGGGGGATTTTTTCCGCCCCCCATCCCCCCCTGTAGGAAAAACTCAGCCCCACACTAGGGTTGGGGTGTCTCCCCCCACTTTCCCACCCCCACTTTTTTCGCCTAGAAAAATCCCAGAAACATGTCTATGTTTTTTAAATTGTAGTTTTATCGGTTTTTGGCCCCTTCTGCTGCTGTTATAGGGCTAGCTCTTTAACGAGTAATTAAGGTGGCGCTTGTATTGTCGGAATTATCTGGCTTATTTTTAGGCCAAAATTTATGAGGGGGGGGCTCAAAGTTGCCCGCCCCCATCGATGGGGGGGGGGCTCACCAAAAATGGGGGGCATATTTTTGAAGTTATAGGGGACTGGGAGGGGAGCTTGTTTTAATAGTCTTAGTTTTTGTTTTTATTGCTCTCTTTGTGTTTCAGGTGGTAAAGATGCAGCGGGAGAGGAGTACTATGCCAGTTTGCATGTTTCTGACGATGAGATAGAGTATCTGGACACGGTAACGCGGGAGGGGTCGGCGGCCCCGGTGGTGAGTCTCGTGGATGAGAGCGGGGACCACCTGGATCCGGCGGCGGACGACCCGGAGGGCCTCTATGGATCCGGAGCGCCGCCGATCAAACGGCCTCGGACCACTCTGAGGAGCGCTCCCTCGGCGGGGATGGAGGAGATGGAGACGGAGACGGAGGGATTGCCGACAGCCGTTCTGGAATTGGAATTGACCCCCTCCGCTGGACACCCGGGTGGCCCGGGAAATGGACCCTCGGTGGACAGTGTCTCCTTGGGAGATGATGTGCTGGAGGAGCCCCAATGTATGTCTCTCTCCTTCCATTTTGAAGCATACATTTTGTGCTAATAACCTGTATATACACCCGTTGAACTGTTGTCTACTAACGTGCAGGTTTTTTGGTGGCATTTGTGGGAGTATGGCACTTGTTGAAACGTGGAAACTTACTGCTTGCATACATCCTTTTAGCGACAATCTTCCCTCTTCTCTTTTTAAGGTGCTGGTATCGCTTTGTGTAAATTTGACCCTATGAGCTTTAATTCTTTATGTAAGTGGATGAAACTTTCCAAATATACTATTTCGGTGCTCTTTAACATTCTGGGACCAGTCCCGCATTTTTAGGTGCAAAGATAAGAAATTTGTGGTTTTTGCCATTATTCTCTCAGCACATAGTCGAGACACCAGATTGGTACCAGGCACCAGACACCAGTATGGCTGGAAAGAGGACACGAAAATGAACATTTTTGCTTTTACAACTTTTGAGCTATCTCTAGTGGTTAAGTCAGTATAAGCAAAAAACGAATTTTGGGGTCCAAAAATGGCCGTTTTCGAGAAAATCAGTTTTTTCAAAATTACTGCCAAATCGTACGGACAATTTTTGTTTATTTATACTCGATCGATACACAGTCTCATTGCACATTTTATCAATGCCTATTAGCCGGAGTTTGTTGCTCTAAGCTAGAGATTTGGCCGAAAAACCATTTTGGCAAAACTGCGATTATTTTGTTTTGAACATCGATTTCTCAAAAACTACCCAATGGATTCGCGTGATTTTTGGAAGAATGAGAATTCGCACTATTGCGGAGGGACATTTTTTTGGTTTGAGCTAAAACATCTCCACTTGCGAGAAAACTCAATGCAAAGCTGCGAAATTTTGTGTCACCGCACATTTAATGGATTTTCTTGACCGCTAAGACCTGCTGAGCCAAATCCAAAAAAATGTCCCTCGGCCCACATGTCCTTTATAGGACAGCACAAGAAAAAATTTTGGCCGATTCCACAGTTTTGAGAAATCGATGTTCAAAAATTTTTGGTCTATATTCAGCCTGTCAGATGTCAGTATGTCAGAAAATTTTAGCCGTTTTTTTGCGGATTTTTACTAGTTTCGTACTCTCATGAGAATCTGCAGATTATAAGCTTTAAAATGATGTAGGTATAAAGCTCTTTCCAACTCACAAAATTGAGAAAGTTATAGCGTTTCAAAAAATACGCACAAAAGCACTGCACAAAACGATACCAGCACCTTAAGCAGCAGCAGCTGTTAGGCTGTGATTTAGTTTCACTTAGGGCCCCACTCGTCGCTTCCCTCCATTCGAGGAACCCACCACGAAAAGCTTTCGAGTTTCAACATTTTCGTATGTATAACCCAAAACATTGCCCAATGAAACCTGAGTTTTTCAAAATTTTTTCAAGATTTCCAATAAATTTCTATTTTCCAAAACCATTGAATTGATCCATTTTGACTATTCTAAGCATAAAATTAAAATCTTCACAAATGTTTTACTTTTCCGACAACGCAACTGCAGCAGATGTGGGCACCTCCTATTATCCCCAATACATGTTTTACTTACAATTCCAGCCATTTTAGGGTGTGTCCCCTGCCCCTCCCATTCCCATGGATCTCAGTGGTGTGCCCCCCTCCGCCACAAAAACCGACTCCGTCAAACGCCTTCTAAAAACACTACATAAATCCTGTATATACGTATTATTATGCGCATATTTTATCACTGTCTGACCCTTAACTAAGTTTGTGTTGCAGCCGTTGTGATATCGTCTCCGGAGAGCGTTGTGTCCACATCGTCAGTGACGTCCTCTGAGGAGGCCCCCTCAGTCCCCGTCCATCCCTCCTCCTCCTCCTCCTGGCCCTCGGAAGTGCAGTCCGTTCTGGATCGACTGGTCGAGCGGGTCACGGAGAACCTGGCCAACCTGGAAACCGGACAGAAAACGAAAAACTCCAATCCTGACGTGTTTCGCATTTGATTTAACTTTTCGCTTTCCGTATGGTCTCTTGTTTTTCTGTATTTGTTTTATATATTTGAGTTTTTTTGTGATTAATAATGTTCCGTGCTTGCATGTGTGTTTCTGTAATGGTTATTTTCTTGTCTAATATTTGGCAAACTGTACTCACTCAATAAATGATTCTACTCCTGTTTAGTTTTATTCCGTTTCCTCTTTTGAGCTTCAGGTTTTAGCTAGGCTTTGTTACAGATACTCTTACAGGGTGGAATGCTAGCTGCGAATGATGAACTTGATATAAAATCCAGTAAAAGCTGGGTACCTTGAATTATCGATTCAGTGTCATTAAATTTCGTCGTTGAATCGGATTGCTTCGTCTGAAAGGGCTTTGAAATTGAGAGATCTGCATTTAAGAATTGGGAGAGTACCTTGCTGAGCTTTGTCATCTAGGTCTAGAGTTGCATTTGATATAATGTAACGATCGCTGTTCGACGCAGGCCCAGATCCAAAAATGAGACTCGCCTTAGTTGTAATCTCGTTCAAAGAACACTTGTGCTGCTTTTACTTAGGAAGACAGGTGCATTAAAAGGGGGGGTCTACTAATGGCTGGAAATTTTCAATTCAGCGGCGGTATAGATTAAGGATAAAAGGTAATGCAAGTAGGAGCTGAAGGGCGGAGCTGGAGTGTCGTTCCCTCTGGTGGGAGCGGGGGCGACGGCTCTTGCCTGAGCAGTTCTGAGGCCGTTGTGTATTGGCAACAGGCCCAGTTGGTTTTCTTAAATATTGTTGTTAACCGATTGGTAATTTTTCTCCGGGAAACTGGTGAAAAAATAGGCGTATGAAACATATTATGACCCAGGTCTAGATGAACAGCAATTTAAAATCATGGAATTTTCATGGACAGAAAAGGCTAAGGGGTGAGCTCTATGATATATGGGGTGGGGTGAATCAAAGTTTGGAGATTTCGAAAAATTTGTGAAGGATACTAATAGCTCCTATGAAACAAATGCTGTTTTCCGAGCCTTGTTTTCTTTTCGAGTTTGGTCTTTGGCCACTTGGCTGGGCTTATTCTAGGCAATTTTTATCTGGACTTATTCTAGTGGGGGTGGGGGGTGGGGGGGCCCCATAAACACCCTCCCCCCCTCCAAAAAAATCGTCCCCCAAAAAATCGCCCCCCCCCCAAAAAAGTGGGTGCCCCTTTTGGTACCAACTTTTGCCCTGAAAAAATCGCTCAGAAGGCTAAATTTTCAAAAATTTTCCGGCTTCGCCGGAGATTTTTAGTCGATTTTTGCCTATTTAAGTGCTATTTTTGCACTAAAAATGAACGTTTTTGGGGATTACTATATAAATAGCGCTATTTTTAGCATGTTTTTAGAAAAATTTTGAAAAATTTTCGCCCCCTCCCCAAGAATGACTCGTACCCCGAGGTCCCCCACAAAGAGCCCCCCAAGAAAAATTCCCTAGAATAAGCCCAGTTTATTGGGGGGGGGGCCCTCGGGGGGCGAGTCATTTTGGTGGAGGGCGAAAATTTTTCAAAATTTTTCTAAAAACATGATAAAAATTGCGCTATTTTTATAGTAATCGCCAAAAATAAGCGGATTTAGTACTTAAATAGACAAAAATTGGCTAAAAACCTCCGGCGAATCCGGAGACTTTTGAGAAAATGTGGCCTTCTGAGCTATTTTTTCAGGGCAAAAGTTGGTATCAAAAGGGCACCCACTTTTCTTGGGAGGGGCGATTTTTTGGGGGGGGACGTTTTTTGGGGAGGAGGGTGTTTATGTGGGGCAGTAGAATAAGCCAAGGTTGGTCGTGGTGCCTTTGGGATGTGTGCTCTGTTGAAAGGGTGCCAATTCTTGCTGCAGGAAAGAGGAGCGACTCGCATACACGTACTGACTGTGACTCACTACTCCGATCAGGTGCAGCCATGAATGTGTTGGTGCTGGAAGACTCTAACGAATCCTGTTCTGGTGTGAATGCAGGTAGGCAGGCACTACACCAACAGAACCTGTTTACTCGGCTGAATGCCTATGGCCGTGTTTCTTTAAAGATTATTTGAAATCAGCGAGTTAAATAGATCAACGTCATTCCTATTTCTTTAATGCGCCTAGGATTAAAATGTTAATCTAATCCTTTTTTCACATCCCACTTCGAATTACATAGTAAAAGAACTAGTTAAAGTCCAACCTGCTTAATCGCTGTTCTTTTAATAATTTCAATTTCGTGCAATCAGCATGCCTTATTTTAGCTAGCTCTTAATCCTCGTTTTGCTACATTGATTAATTAAGCGGATTAAAAGTAGCCAAATTAAAATTTTTAATCGTGTTTTCTAATAGCGGATAAACGTTAATTCTCTTAAACATTCTTAAACGTCTTAAACAGCGTTCTAAACATTTTTTGCTACCAAATTTTTAGCGCTGTGTAAGAGCAAATAAGGTACAGTTTCGAAAAATACCTCCCAAAATTTCGGCAATGTAAATCCAGCAAAAGTGAGTAAAAATAGCGTAATCATAAAGTTTAATCTGAGCTGAATCCAACGATATAAAGTTTTCGTCGCTTCCACTGATATTACCCCCGCAACGAATTTTTAAAAATTTCCCTATTTCAGCTGATTTCTGACAAGTTGTCAGAAATTGTGCGCATTGATTTGCCGCAAATAGTGTAAACTAGCCAAAAACCAGCTAAAAAGGGGAAATTGTTTAAAAGTTGTTGCGGGGGCAATATAAGTCGTAGCCACGAAAACTTTATAGCGTTGGACTGATGTCAGATTAAACTTTATGATTATGCTATTTTACTCACATTTGCTGGATTCGCATTGTCGAAATTTTGGGTCAAAAAGTGGTATTTTTCGAAAAAAGTCGGTTTTCATATTTTGAAAAGCCACATATATCACATGAAAGCTGACACGTAAGCGGTTCTGGAAATCCAATTGAAAAATTTTTCCATTGAGTGAGTCGAGAGTAATAGCCAGTCAAATTAGGAAAAGCGGCAAAGATCAAAGGATTTTGAAAATCGAATAACTATCGCAATTCTTGACGAAATCAGCTTATATTTGGTATACAATGTGTTTGGGACATGGGCTAATTTTCTACCAAACAGCTAGTTCCTGGCATCTACTGATCTTACAAAACTTAAAAAATCTACTTCTTTTGATGAATTTTAATTTTTTCAAATTTCTTTTTCAACAAAAACAAAGTTCATGCCATGACGGTTCAGAAAATATATACATTGCTGCAGCAAAAATGTACTGGTAAATTCAGTAGAAACAAAACAATTTCGCTCCCTACATTTTTTGGTCAGACTTTCGTACGACAGCATAGCGGACACCTATAAGAAAAAATGTTAAATTTTCATTTTTTCAAATATAGCCAAATTTTATATCAGATTGAAGCCCTCGATGTCCTGAACATTTAGCTTCTTATACCACGTCTCTAAAAAGCCGTATGTGAAAGTTAGAGCGAGTTAAAGGTTGAAGTAAATGACAGTGGGAATGAGGGTGATCTAATCTTTCATTCAAGCACCGTAGCTTGCTAGTTACTTGGCACACCGGTGTGAATTATGCAGCAATAAATAGCCACAGATAGAGGCTTCAATTTAGTGTATTCGCCATGCCGAAACCTTTTGTCGTCCTATGTGTGTACGCGGCATTTTGGCGTAAATGTTCAATTGGAAGGATGTGAACCGAAATTTCTCTTCACTGGGTTGACGCTGGATCCCAAAAATATGTCGAGTTTCTTGGGACATCTGGGGTGTATTATATATATATATATATATATATACCTGAAAATGAGCGAAATCCGTGATTATAGAATTTGGTACCTGGCGGCCCCCTTAATCCTTTACGTAAATAGCTAAAACTTACGAAATAATTTTCGTGCTCTAACAGTCTGGGACCAGTCCTGTGTTTTTAGGCGAAAAGATAAGAAAGATTTTATTTTTTTCGTTATACTTTCAGTAGGAAGTCGAGACACCGGGTTGGTTGCTGTGGCTGGAAGGAGGGCACCCAAATGAACGTATTTGTTTTTACAACCATTGAGCTATCTCCAGTGGTTATGTCAGTAGAAGCAAAAACGATTTTCAGGGTCAAAAATGGCCATTTTCGAGGAAATCTGTTTTTTCAAAATTACTCCAAAATCTTACGGGCGATTTTGGTATTTTATTTACTCAATCGATACACAGTCTAATTGCACACCGTTTCAATGCCTACTAGTTGGAGTTCGTTGCTTTAAGCTAGAGATTTGGCCGAAACACTATTTTGGCAAAACTGCAATTGTTTTGTTTTGAACATCGATTTCTGAAAGATTACTCGACGGATTCAAAAGATTTTTGGCAGATTGCAAATTCGCACTTCTCCGGAGGGCCGTTTTTCTTGGTTTGGGCTAAAACGTTTCGAGTAGCAAGAAAACTCAATGTGAAGTTGCGAAATTTCGTGTTACCGTGCATTAGGCCGATTTTCTCGACCGTTTATACCTTACTGAGCCAAATCAAAACAACGTTCCTCGGCCCATATGTCCTTTATTTGACGCAAAAAGAGCTTTTGGCCGATTCTGCAGCTTTGAGAAATCGAAGTTGAAAAATTTTTGTCTATATTTAGTCGTTAGGATGGAAAGTTTTTGCTATTTTTTGCTAATTTTGCGAGTTTCGTAAATTCACGTGAATGTCTTGATTATAAGCTTTAAAATGATGTATATATATATAAAAATAAAGCTCTTTCCAACTCCCAATTCTGCAAAAGTTATAGGGTTTAAAAAAATCACCACAAAAGCACTACACAAAAGAATACCACCACCTTAAAGAAACAGAGCCTGAGACACAAATTTTAGGAAACTTTGAGGATTGCATGTGCATGTGTTTTAGGGGCTTCCACGTACGCTTGTGCCGGTGAGAGTCTAAGTGAGGAGGTGATCTTTGTGGAGTGTGTGGAGCCTCACGTCCCACCCGTGGTGGATCTGGAGATGGAGGACGTGGGAGGGGATCCTCCATGCCTCCACGCGGCGGCCTGGGCGCCTCCGTCCCACTACTCCTCCCAATCCTCCCTTTCTACCTCCTGCTCCTCGGCTTCCAGTTCTTCTGACTCCTTATCCGAAATCATCAGCGACCATGAGGATGATGAGATCCAAGTTTTGGCCTTTCACAAGGATGGATCAGGCACCCAACTGATTTCCGCCGAAATGGATCCGATCCTGGATGATCCCGCCATTACTGCCGAGAAAATATTATTGGCACATGACTTGGGTAGGGGATGTCCTCCTTTTCCTCTCATGTTTCCATGCATAAATAATGTCAACGCGTGATTTGTCTTAATCTTTTAGATTTCAGATTTTTTATTAAATCGCAGCGACAGGTTTGAAGTTCGTTTGAAATAGACTATGAAGATAGAAGAATATTATATTGAGGAGGTATATATATAGTGTGTTTTTCTAACTGGAAACTAATCTATGTTTGATAAGTTTCAGATGAGGAGACTTGGCGGATGGTCCCTTCTCCAGAGGAGAGGAGCGTGGTGGATCTGAGTCTGAACGGCGTCTACGCGCGTCTCAGCGACACCGCCAGTGTCCCCCATCGCATCAAGCGACTCATGCTGGAAATGCTGGAAACTGTGGCTCACTCACTCGGCGGACAGTAGAGCTCCCATCCCGCTCTTTCTGAAGTAGTAATTGACTGACTAGACGACATTGGTAATTATTTTTGGATGTTTTCACTTTTTTTAGTGTCTTCCTTTGTGTAAGTAGTCCTTTGTTATCGTAGTCGTATAGTTGCTCGTTACACAACATACATGTATTAAGTGGGAAAGTATTTTGTATTGCATGTCTACGCAGTATGGCGGTTGCTGTGCACGCATCTTTCTCATCACGACGTGTATTACATTTTTGTGATTGCCATTGCCATTTATGACGTTGTTACTTGGATTCTTGCCTTTTCTAACCTTTTCTGTCATTTGATATTCCACATTTTTTTATTTCGTAAGTTTATTTACCATAAGCATATCGTACGTGTTGTGTCAAGTATCATTGTATGTTAGTCTTAAGTATCAAGTTTTGTCAAGCGGTGGGTACTGGGCATTAGATGGGTATTCTTGTCTACAAATTAGGTATACACTCTAAAGGGAAAGTTACCTTGTTTATCCGTTATTATCTTTATGTATATTTAAATAGCGTGTTCTCTTCACAAAACAAGTGTATAACTAAACTAAACTAAACTAAACGTATAACGAAGTGGTAGCGATATTAAGGTAAAAAATGTCGTTCCTGACAGAATACATATTGTATGTATAATGGACGTCGGGTCTGTTCATATTTTATGTTGCCTATGTTCACTTTAGTGCCCCCCTTTTGGGTCCCCCCACTTTATTGGGCTTCCCCCACTCACCCTAGGGTGCCTAGAAATTGACGAATTTTTAAGATTTTTGGTCAAAATTTTCCCAGCTGCGCTATTTGTACTGCATGTTTAACGGTTTTATATGTTGTTTTACATTTATTATTAATATCTACGTACAGATTCTGAGCAGGTGTATTTTCTTATGAATTGTTGACGAGCAAAGCTCCTGTATACAGCTCACTGCAGCTGCATATGGAAGTGGAAGTGTTTTGGCGATTTTGTTGTTGTGCCTGTTAAATAAATTATTTTTGAATTTACTAGAAAACCTAGAAAGCTTGCTAGATGCTCATTGAGGGCAAAGTCTCGGGGATGGTACCGTGTGTCATTGTTAAACATGTTTACATGCGTTTGATTGAACTAAGAGTTACATTACAAGAGCATGCCACTTGGTTATCATGTTGGCATGGTCTTAGTTATCAGAGCAAAAACTGTCGTCTGCTAGCGCATGACCCCCTTCCTCGCAAGTCAGACCCACCACTTCAAAGAACTCGCACGATATGCTTGCGTGTCTGCGTGACATACTCTTATCATTAAGTACGTACTCTTGATTTAATTAAAACGAATCTGATGATTGACCGAAGCAGGTACGGTAGAGCTCGTTCGCATAAGAACACGGTTAACAACGCTAAGCAGTATCCTCTTCCGAGATCATATATATCATTTAATATATAATTTAATTTTAGCAGGAGGTGGGTCGTGGGTGATTTGCCAATCAGATTCGTTTTAATTCCAACGCATATAAACATATGATTAACAACAGGAAGCAGTAATACCACCCCCGAGATTTCTGCCATAATATGCCTAGTATGCCGCAAGCTTATAAGAGGTGACTCTTCCTGTTGTCAACTCTTGACGTAGCATTGCCTAAACATGTAGTTAGGGTCGTTCCCGATCCGGAGTCGTGTAACGAGCTTCGGGCACCGCGCCGGGAGTAGCGGGCTTCGGGTCCGGAAAGAAAACGTTTTTGTTTTCTGGGCCCGACCGCCGCGGCCTCGCTTTGGTTGAAAGCTCGGGAACGGTGTTAGTGACCGTCGGGATCACAGGCTCACCGACCTGTAGAGTGGAGCTCACTTTGGACCCTGGGGCCAGCAGAGAGCCCAGGAGCTTTCTCATGATCACGAAGCCTTTCCAGACAATGAATATGTCGTAAATGTAGCGCCACCACGTTAAGTGCTTTTCTTCCACCATCGCAAATATATAACTTCTTTTCGAAAGCATAACCGATGAAGATGCTGGCATAGTTTGGGGGGCATCTTTGTACCCATTGAAGTGCCCTCTCTTTGTGTATAGAATTCTCTATTAAATTCGAACACGTTGAGGGACAGAACCAGATCAACTTAAGAGGCAGTGAAGAGGTATATAGTAAACATCATAAACAGGGATACTTACCACGCATCCTATTTTTCTTGGTGTCTATTAGGAGCCATGGTAGTATTGTAAGAACAAGTGAAAGCTACACTTAATTCATACACCAACACATTGCTTATAAGTAGGTGCAATCACGGTGCATCACGGCAAAATAACAAATAGCGTGCTTGTTTACTCTTGCTAAAACAGCTAACTAACGGAGAACCTAATTAAAACAATATTAGAGCTAATAATATTTTTGAGGAGTTAGTCACATTTGGTGAAACCGGCAATTAATCAACCTCATCCGATATAAATTTTATTACTCCATAAAAACGGTTTATTCTTATGCACACAATTCACAGAACTAGAAATAAGGGGAAGTTTCAGTATCAAGTGTAGTATTTGGAACAAAGGTAAATCTGGACAATTGCTGAGGCTTTTGTTCGGTCTGATCCAAGGGACCGGCTGGGATGGATGTCTTGAGTTGGTGCAAGAGATTGCGGATGAGACGAAAGAAGGGGAGCTTGTCCTCCTCCCGGGGAAAGTGGACCACTCTCGGACTGGTGGAAGGAATCACCACAACTGGCGACTCTCCGATGTTGAATTCCCTGGACTGTACGCCAAGAGTGACGGACTTTCGACCACTGAACACTTCATAAATCCCTAGAATAAAGTGGGACACTCACTACACACATTTATCTGTGCTACGAAAAATCTCGTGCCTGTGCATATATACCGTACGCTAAATGGACTCATCTACAAATACTAAACAGTAAGCAAGCGGTGGTTCAAGATTTGGCACTCTACCATAATCCAGGACTTGCCTTTTCCATTGAAGACCACTATTTTAGGTTTAAGTGAAATTAGTTTCTCCCGAAGCCCTTCGGCACCCTCCTGTATTTCAGATCTGCAAAAGAAGATAAAGACATTTATGTGGAAAATTGAACGCAAGTTTTCCGGGACTCATTTTGGACTACTTCCCACTTGATAGGAAGCGGACACCTGTGGTCCTGTGGACTAATTTAGAAGAGTTTTATTATGAGTCAGACTTCAGAATTCAAAAACATATTAAAACGTTTCAGGGTGTACATTGTGAGCTCGTGCTGAACGGACTATATAGTTCACCCCTATGTAAGCTGCCTTATTGTGTTGCCCACTTTTCCAAAGGAATGGGCAACACCTTGTTATTGGTCTGTGCTTATTATTATTATCCGTCTGTCCCCCCTAGATCTCGAGATTGGGAAGGGATACAGGGATGGTTGATACCTTATTTTGAAGCCCTTGACCAGGACATCTCCCGGAAGCAAGATGGTTCCGAAATTCCGGGTTTTGAAAATTCAGATTTTTTCGGATGGTTAGGGGGGACCAAGGCGAAATTTCAAAAATCCAAAATGTGATCAAAAATTTCTGTCTCCGATTTGGCTCAAAAGTCGGTCATAGGGTAACTCGACCACGCTGATTTCGAAACTGAAATCGAAATTTCCGAAACATTTACGGATTTCGAGATATTCTATCCGGAAACCTCCGGATTTTGAAAAATTTCTCCAAAAGTGGTCGATATGGTACTCAAATGAAAGAGCTCGTCGAGCAGGGTAATTTTTATCCTTACCATATTTTCCGGAAATGTTTCTAGCGAAAGTTATAGCCGCAGATCGGAAAATTCGGAATTTCCGGAAAAAACCGGATTTTCAACAGTTGAAACATGGGCAATATGGTACTTAATTGAAAGCTCTTTGAGTCCTGGGACAGATTTCCTGAACAGAAACAGCTTAACAGGTATCTAGCAAAATCTATACCACAAAGGAACGTGTTTGTGGGCAACACATTCTTGCAGTAGCGCTAGTTATACCTTATTATATACTCTTTTCCTGGTCACACTTGGTAAGCTTATGATAACGGCAGTTGTCTTCCGCAGTTGCCAAGCCTGTCTATTAGCGGTAACACTTAACAACAGATTGTGACAACGCACACTTGCTGTTGAGCCAATGCTATGTTTACTATCGCGTTGTCACAACGAAATCGGGAATGGTCCCAACGCGCTGTCACAATGTAGTGCCACTGGTTACACGAACAACATTTTGACAATTCTGTAGAATCCACAGAATAGTTAGTTACCGTTTCAAGTCAGAGCTGCTTCGACTCGCCCTGGAAACGATGTTGGTGAGTCCGATCCCCATCGCCGGGAGCCTGTGATCGCTTTCGTAGTCGATCTGTTCAGAAATAAGGTTGGACTTGTAGAGACATCCATCTAATATGAAGAAGACCTAATCAAACCTTGATCAAACCCACATGTGTACTCTTCTTCGTTTTATATAGTATATATGAGATTACATACATTATATATGCAAACAACTTTAAGAATAAGAGCATGGGTGTGGTCAAAAAAGGAACCTGAGCAGCCAGCCGGGGAGGCCTACATTTTCCAGATAGGTGACCGGAAATGCCTGCCCGGCTTGACCAGTCAAATCGCCCTCACCAAACTTGAATTTGAAACGAGGCAAAGTTGAAAATAAATTTATTCAAAATCTATTCCTGTGCTTTGTTTAAGTTTTTAAGCTTTAAGAATAAGAGCATGGGTGTTGTCAAAAAATATCGGCTACTGTGATCTTGACCGCCCTCCAGCCGTGTGCTGTCATCGCTTTTATATGCCGGACCGCCCCCCATTTTTTCATAACTATCAACATAATTGATTAAAAATTTCGGCAGACTGCAAGGCGCTAGCTTCAAAGTTGCCATTTGGCAGCATGATTCGGCACATGTGTCCCCATCTGCAGACGTATACTAGATGGCTGTAGCCCATCTGCATCTAAGGGAATTCTTCTTCAAAGTTGAAGTTATAAATTTTTGGCAGACAAAACCAAAATTTTAATTCTGGTGAAAGCTGTAAGGCTGTAATTTGGCATATACAGAGGCCTTTTAGGTGCACTCATTTGTGGCAAATGGTAAGAAATTCTGCCGACTGAAATTTTTTCTGTCAACTTGAATCTTCAAGAATTGCCGAAACCGCCATATTCAGTGTATCGGATCCTGTGTAAAAGCTTCCTGCAGCATTAGAAGTTGCAAACCTTTACTAATCGAGCTGAAATTTTTTGTGGGGGTATTTTTGACCACGTTGAGTTCAAATATCTCAAAAACTGTCAATTAAAAAACTTTGATTATTTCCAATTTTGGAATTTCAATTTCAATTTCAAACCACTGGCTAAAATAGCGATTTTCAATTCCCTTAGATGCTACTGATAAGATACAACCGTCTGGTATTCTTCTGCAGATGGGGGGCACACTTGCAAAATCATGATGCCAAACGGCAACCTTGCAGCAAAGGCCTAACAGACTGCCGAAATTTTTAATCATTTAAGGTGTTAATTGCGAAAAATGGTCGGGCACATAAAAGCGACGGCTGCACACGGCTGGAGGTCGGCTAAGATCTCAGTACTCAATATTTTTTGACCACACCCATGCTCTGTATCAGTGCCAATAAGTATATATGCCAATCCGACAGTCGCCTAAAGTAGCCCCCCCCCCTCATGCAGGTAGCCGGGGGTGGGTGATGGGGGCGAGGTGCATGCCCGAAATCGGAGGCCAAAGGAAAATTTAATTCTAAGTAAGCAGGAATACGAGTAATTCCAAAACATTTTCGCCTGCGGCGCTGATTTTACACGATCATACCTCAAAAATACCAGTTTGCTCTGGAAATTGGACTCCATAGAGCTCAGTTTTAGCTCAGATTTCAGAAAAATTTTGGCTTGCACCCTCCGAAATTTTTGCGTCTTTGCAAGAGCTATCCACTACTCGTCAAATAACGAGGAGAACGTGCCTCTTCTGTGAAAAGTTAGCTCATGTGATATTTTCGCGTGACATGGCGTGTGTGTCAAAACAAAACAAGATGTGCACGACAGCGGCCGGCCGGAAAAAATCGGGCAGGCGGCACCACTAAATAATATTAGGTTAGTCGTCAAAGCTCCAACACTTACAAAAATGATTACCAGGTCCGGCGTAATGGTGTCCACGAAGTACAGAATAATAGCCAGGATTTATGCCCACCTGAAGTTGAAATATTTACGTTAATCCCATTAATTAAAACAGTTAAGCAGTGTAAACAGTTAAGCCCCTTCATGCCTGAATTTCCACCGTACTAACTGTTGAAAATCTTTTACTGAGAGAACCGAGAAAAATGGGACAGTCATTAACCGATAAAGCAATTAATTCCTCTTCAATGAAGGGCCCTCGATGCACCCAGAAAATGTTAGGAGCCATCAAACTCGGGCGAAGTAGGAATGTTTGCTAAATGTTCATTGCAGAAAATCAACTAATTGAGCTGTAGGTGCAAGGCTTCATTCTGAGACAGAATAAAGTATATATATTTTAATTTGCATACACTTGTATACCCCTATGAGCTGTGAACTACGGCCGGCGCTGGATTCGCTTGAATGCAGCGATCGAACAGGGCTATCAAAAGCTATCAGTAGCTATCAAAATTTTCATTGTCGCCAGAAAGGTATAAGAAACTAGATTTTCTAGCAGGAGTGGAAATCTCACAAAATGGGGCCGAGGAGTTGAAGAAAACAGGGGCAAATGCCCCGACTGCCAGCCAACCGGTAACTAACATAACTGGCTAAAGTGTCGCTCAAAACCGGCTTCAGTGGCGTGCTCGGATTCGTGGTCAGGGTGCATGCAGCTCCAACTGGGACGAAGGTCTCCTACTCGTACCAGCGATAATGCTATAAGTCAAGTAAGTCAACACGACTCCCTCTGGAGAATAGGATGTCCAAAATCGTCACTTGGACCGTAAACGACATTAAGGGTTCAGTATTTAAACAGCTGTAAAATTTTCAATGTCGCAACAAGTACAAACAAAATACTATGCTAGAGAATTATAAAACTGCAAAACGAGGACATATTGACCACTTAAATACCTAGAAAATAACATCTTGATTTTGACAACCTGCGACTACATATGTATCTGTGCCTACCTCCACGCTACCGACTAATTCAAATGTCAACGAGGCTTCGGAAGAACCTACTGGAAAGCAATTCAATAACTTGTACTTTTCTTACAAAAATGATGTCTAAATCAGGAGCCAAGTAGTCTGGTAAACTTCGCTGAAGAATTTCTGCAGCAGTTGGGAGAATAATTTTCTGTGGTTTTGCTTTCATCTTCGACTTTAACATTCCGAAATTGTCTATTTATCTATAAGTAAGAAAGGTAGAAAAATTAACAACACAAGGTTCAAAAATTAGGACAGCAGGTGGGACTAGAACCACACCAGACTTTCGGAGACAGTCGCATGAGACTTCGCCGGAGTTCGTGTACCAATATACATGACTTTCATAAAGTGACCCCAACGTTGCCTCCTCCCACAAACTAATGCCCAGTCGAAGCGGGGGTGCACACGCTCACATCATTCTATATTTATGTGCTAACGCTTAAAAAAAGGTAGCGTGTAAGCGTAATCTGCCTGTTTCGGTCTGCATAACATAACATAGCGATCGAATTTATTTAATCAATAATTTAAATAGATTGCAAATATTACGCGACTCCACAAAAAGAAAAATTTTACAGAATCAAGAAAGCGATCGCCCAATTTTGTATATTGTGTATACTGGGCAATCTTCAAAAAAATCGCTTTTTAGAGCATTTTCCATGCTTAAGGGGGGGGGGCGCCTAAAATGGGGGTGCCCCAAATTTCTTGGATCGGCTTCATTTTTTGCATGAATATACACCATGTGCGTGATCAAAAAATACTTGGTCGTTGGTTCTTAGCTGTCTCTTAGTAGCTCGCCAGGCACCCGAGAATTGGTCCGACCCCCACTTTTCGAGACACCCACTATAAATACTAAAACATTTCTCTTTGCTGATTAGTTCAATGAAAACATCTGCGCTTTGGCACACTGAGAGAAGACATATTGGGTACTATACACATGGCATTAGCTTTGCCATAACCCTAACGGTTAGAGAGCAATGCTATCCTAAACTTGAAGAATCGTCAAAAACTTGGAAAATTTCCGCCGCCGAATCAAAAAATTTAAATATGGTGCAACCCCGGAAGCTGAACTTTGGTGTGAACATACAACCTGTGCCAAATACGAAGGAATTCTGCTCAGGCATTTTAGTTTCATTCCACTTGAAACATGAAAAAATGCCAATTTTGATCAGGTTCAAAAGGTATCTCAAGGTGTTCTAGCCTGACAACGCTTACATACCTATTTGGCTCAAATTGTACCGATTTGTAGGCTAACTGACTCTGCCACAAGAACATAAATTTCAACCTGTTTCTGTCATAAATAAATACATGGCTGACACTTTGATTTTACTCATTTGAATGCCAACTCAACTGGCTGACCAGAACATTCTTGTAGCGGTTCCACAGCCTCCCACACGAAAAGAAAACAACAGTACATAGTTCATCAGCAATAAAATACGTGTAAATAAATGAGTTCTACCCGATAGAACCGTTTTCTCAACTTAATTCTGACTCTTAAACTAAGGCAAAGTGAAGGTCGAAACCCTCAATTCAGTAATCGTTTCAAACCATGAAATTTCAGTTTTTCGCAAATAACTTGAAATAGGTGGCAAATACGCAATTGCGCCAAGAAGAAAAGTTGTTCATTATTTTTCACCGTGTGATTCAGTCTCATGAGTTAAGCCTAAGTCTAACACTCTAAATTTACAGTAATCTATAGACTTCTACGGTAATTCTACAGTATTTCTACAGTAATTTAATTTACAATTGTTAAGTTGGCAGTACATGTATAAACATAGTTATACTGTAGTTCTGTGATATAATTGTGGTAATAATATTAGTATTTAGAATGACAGATGTTCAAAATTACACTTTAACTCGACAAACAATCAATCATTTTTCACTAGTGTGTAAGGTTAGCTTTATTGATTACCTTGTACTATATAAGTTCTTGTTGAAAACCGGTTCAGTTCAGTTGTGTTGGGATTGTTAGGCAGTTGAAGTTGGGGGTTGGAGTCGGCTAGTGAGTGGGATCCGCCATTAGCATACACTATGCTTTGACATGTTTTTCACACTTTGAACTTTATTTCTTGTATTGATTAATTTGTGACAATTCACGTCAGTTTTGCCTAACCGTTTGTTTGGTTTCTATACGATTTTAATCTCGTTTACAGTAAAGTTCGCTTTGTAACTTTTCTTAAGTGGAGGAGCAAACGCAATGTAACGTTTTTAGCATCACACACCTTAGACCCGAACCTGCACGTAGTTTCTTGAAAATACACGAAGTCCGGTCTTTATTTTGACATTTATACTCGCACATAGGACCAAACTTCACAAATGTGGCGACCGTGACTGAGGTAGATGTTAAAAACTTTTTGTGCAAATTATTCTCCTCTAGTTACTCGAGCGACAGCAAAACGTCAGAAAGACGTCGTTTTGCTTTTTGACGAATTACCGATTTGTGAAACTTCAGATTTTTTGCAAAATTCTAGGGTAATGGCGGATCCTAATTTTTCGGGAGTAGCTAAGTCGGGGGGACGTGGTCGGGAGGCACGACAGCCAGACCCCCACCCCCAAATTCCTCTAGGGAGACCCCTGACAGGCATTGGGCGGGGGACCCCAAGATCCCAACCCCCTCAGGAACCTGCGGTGTGGCGGGGAACCGCCCAAAATTCTATTCCCCAGCAAATTGGGGGGAGTGATAGTGCCCAGTTGCCAGGTACGGGTGGGGTAAGGTCACCCCAGCTGAATACAGATTGGTTGAGGGGGGGTACCTCCACCTTTGGTAATGGGCGTGACCCTCCCCAGAATAATGCTGGGGGGGCTGGGGGTTCTTTTGGGAACCTCCTTTCGACAGCTTTTGGGGGACCTCGCTTGGATTTGGGGGGGACCCACATGCGTAGATTTCCTCCTCCCCCTCTTCCTCGCGTTCACGTCACCTCAGACTCTCCAGTTCCGGAATCGGCTGAAACTTCAGTAAAAGTTTTGGGGGGTGCGTCAAGAAGTCCAGCGGGCGGATGTGACTCGCCTCAAGGCACGGAGTCGGTTACCGGGAGCTCGGGGGGAGACTCCGCCCGGCCCGACGTCCGTGCACAGAAAAAGCTTCCGGACCTTGATGCGTATCTGGACATGGCCCTTGAAAGGGGGGAGGGTGACCTTTACGATGTTTTACAGGAATTTTTTGATCAAAAATGTAAAAATCGGGGTCTCCCATTAATTTCGGTGGCGGAATTATACCGCTACGAAAAAGGCGAGGACACCCACCCTCAGTCTCGGGGGGGAGACCTTGTAGAGACTGGTAGTGGGCGTCACACTCCTTCCGAGGAACTTATCCAACTGGCGGATTCAGAAACGCCTGAGAGGGGCCAAACCCCCCAAACTTCGATAGTCTTGCCCAATTCTCAGGAAACACAGCCGGACCCACCGGCGCAGTCTCAAGACGGGCAAACCTCGACTTCTCAAGATTCTCCAGTCACGGAGGATACAGAAGCTGCCTCCGGAACGTGGGGTCGGGCAGAAGGATTTGTCTGGTGCCCTCCATGTCAGCAATATCCACAAGGTACGTTTATGCGGGTTCTCCATCATGGGGGGATAGATTCTCAGGAAGGTTCCGGAAGTCAAAAACCCGGGCCTCAGTTAGTGTATGACCCCCAGTCGAATCAGTATTTTGTATATAATTACGAGGGTTACCCAGCTTTTCCTCTGGTTTCAAACGGGGGAACCCCGGAGTCCACTCCAGACCAACAAAACCATTCCGGAAATGTGGAAAACCGGCCTGGTTCCGGAGGAGGGGGTCAGCCACCCCCAAATTCTAGTTCGGATACAAGTGGGGCTGCCGGGGGGGCCCCTCAACAACAGTCAAATCAAGTGGTTCTCCGACCGGCCCTGGAACATCAAACCACACCGGCTGGAATGTCGAATATTGGGGGATCGGCCCTTCAACCTCCACCACTGACTCCTCCAGGTCTTGGTCCGGTTCGGGTGGAGTCCGGATTGTATTATACGCCTAGACAGGATAGGCCCTCCTCTTCCGCTTCACGACATCCCACTCCACCTACCATGCAAGCTACGGACGCCTCTGTCTTGATGCATGATGCGCGACTCTACCGTACGTATATGGATATTCTCCGAGAGGTTCCCAAATTCGAACCAGAAACGATGTCAGTGGAGGAATGGTTCCCACAGTTTGAATCAGCGGCCAATATCTACCAGATCCCGCAGGAGCAGTGGCCCCGCCTATTGTACAATAAATTGGGAGGAAAAGCCCAGGTCTATGCTGCAAGGGTGGGTCCCTCAGTCACTGATTCGTATGAACGTTTCAAAGAATTGCTGCAGTCCCAGTTTCCGCGGCCGAAACTATCGGTGGCCGACCGCTATACCGCCTTTGTCCAGCGGAAACAACGACCCGGAGAACACGCCCGGAAATTTATTTCGGAGCTCCAGGCCATGTCTCTGGACATCTGGAAAGATCAGGATGAAAGAGACCGTCACTGTGTTCACCAGACATTTTTGGGAATCCACCCACGCTACGAGGGAGCCCTGGCTTCAGCTTTTGGCGGAGAAGAGCCATCTTTACAACAGATCTTCCGCATAGTGGATAAGGTAGATTCACGTTCCCCTAAACCGGAACCGGAGTCGCTCACGTACCTCTCTCCGGTCTACGCGGTAGGCTCGGAGGAGGCGGGGGCCTCCGGGACCAATCAGAAGACCGTCCCTGATACCCCGCCAGTCGATTTCCTCCAAGAACTGCAGGCTTTGAAGGAGTATTTTGAAGAGAAATTCAGTAAGATGCCTCGCTCTGAAAGCAGATTTCCTCAGAAATGTCAACATTGCGGACGACGGGGTCATGATCCGGATAAATGTTGGGATAAGTACCCAAACTTGGCTCCGTCGAATTGGACCAACCCTCGGAAGACCAATCGGCGGGAACAAGTTTCGGGGGTGGACCAGAATTACCCTTGTCAACCAGCAATGGGACCCCCACAAAACTATTATCCGCCTCAACCTCCCCCTCCCCCCCAGTATAACCAACCATTGCCACAACAGTACGCCTACCCCCCTCCCCAGCAACAGCAGTGGCAGCAGCCACAGACAAACACGCCTCCGGCTTCTCAGATGCAACAGCAGCAGTGGCAGCAGGCTCCTCCAAATTTGCCTCCGGGCCCTCAGCAACAGTATGGGGCACCGGTACAACAGAACCAGATGGCACCCTTCCCACAGGGCATGCAACAAAATTTTGTTCAGGGCTCCCAGCAGCACCCTGGCGTGACTCCGGCCGGTCAAGGGGGACCTCCTCCGGGGGTTCCTACTCTGGTTCCGGTCACTCCGGGGGGAATGCCCCCAACTCAGACACAGTCCCAACAAAATTTGGTGGGGTTCGTTGATGTTCAAGAGTCCCGGAATCAGTACATCTTTGTTCTGGACAACGAATTGGGGCCTTCTGTGAATTTGATAATTATTCAGTGGATTTTTTCAATCTTGCTAGCCGCTTACGGGAGTGCTCGCGAATTTATGACGAAATTCTTTACTATAGTACGAGGCCAGTTGGACACGCTATTGAGCTTTGCCATGGTGGAGTGGCCTGAAAAGGTTCAGTGGGAGCACTCTTTACCCCCGGAACCGCGAATCGATTGCTTTGGGGGAGCGGGGCCTGTGTCAGAAGGAGGTAATATGGCCCCCTCCGAGCAGGGAATGGGCGGAACCATGCTTTTTAGGGGTGCTTCCGGGTCTGTTGCGGGCTCTCTTGCTATCACGGAACAGGATGAGGCGGTGGGAGACACCAATTCTCTTGCTCCGGGGTCAGGTAACCAGGCCGGTAGCGGGGTCGACCTGCCCGGACTGGTCCCCGGGAGCTCTGGCAGGAAGGGGGTCACCACTGCTCACTCTGCATCAGTGTTTCCTCAAACTTCAACCGAATTTGAACTGGAAGCTGGAATGGCGGCGGGGGATAACACTCCAGCTATCATGATCAATGTTCAGCGTCAATCTCTGTTGGCCATTTTGGATACGGGAGCTTCTATTTCAATCATCAGTCAGGCGGGCTTGGATCGTCTTCTTCGGGCAGGGGCAAATTTGGTGGTCCAACACCCCGACTCCATCCGAGCTCGCACTTCAGGGAACACCCCATTGAAAATTGGGGGCAAAGTTTATTTACGTTTTCAGTTGGGCCATTTGCACTATGGGTGGTATTTTCATTTGGCTCCGGACTTTCACAAGGCCGTTCTTATTGGTGCAGACTTTATGAAAAATTATAGCTGGGATGTTTTATTTTCGCGTAACGTACTCCATATGAATGGTGTTGATTATGATTTGATGCCCCCGGAGGCAATACGTGCAGCATGGAAAGTGGGTGGCGCGAGTAGTTAATTTGATGATCCCTTCCGTCAATCACTTTAGGTTCTGAAGCGAGTATTTTTGCAGATGCGTTCACTGACATTTTATGGATTTTTCTTGCCTTCTTATTTTTTCCTTGATATTCTCAAAAGTTTCTTTTCCACGACTATTTTTTAAAGTTTCTTGCAAAGATACTCCCAAAGTTTTTCTAATGATGATTTCCTAAAGTCACCTTTCAACGATTAATTTCTAGTTTCTTTTCAATGAATTCTTTGAAATTGTTTTCTGTGATTTTTTTAACACCTATCGGTTTACATTTTATAGTCGTTAATTGCTGAAGGCATGTCAGAATGAATGTTATATGTATGGAGCCACCCGGGTAGCGACTCCGGGGGCATCGCCAGCGCTTCCGGAGGCGTTGACGACGCTTCCGGAGTTATCCACAGCACACTTTTGGGAGCGCCCACTTCTTCCTGAGGCAATCTTCGGCTCTCGAGGCAGTAAATTCAGCGGTATAACTTTTATTCCAGCTCATTCTTTATAAGGTTGTTGAAGAAATTCCTATTAGTCACCTCTTAAAGGGGGGGTAAGGTGTCATCGGTAAGTTTGTTTCATGTATTCCATTTACACCGTCTATTTGCACCGTCATTTGCACCGTTTTTATTTGTATCTCCTATGTGTCGCACTTTTTTGTTCCAGATTCTATTACAACAAGTCATCGATGTCTCCGGAGATAGTCTCTGGTTTGTGATTGGTTCTTCCGGATTTGGACGAACTTTCCGTGGCCGTCATTTTCCTGCCGGAATGTCAGGTTGTAGCTTTCCTTCTCTGGCTTGTCTTGATTAATAAAATCAGCTCTTCAATACGAGACACCGCCGGGGGGACCTGTTCTTTAGTTGTCGTCCTATAAATTTTATACCTTTGATCCTCTTTTAACATTTGTCATTAAACCAAAATTTTTTGGTCCCAAGAAAATAAAAACGTAACGGCTAACCCTACATTAGGGCTGCGTCAATGGGACATGTTCTGGGGGTTCCGGCGGTGGGTGCCTCGGCCGTAGTGGTCAGACTGGGGGTTTTGTTTGTAGTTCCAAATTCTTCTAGTTCTTCCGGAGGTTTTGGGTTTAGGTGTTAGATAGGTAGGTAGTGTTAGCTAGGCAGTCAGGTAAGTAGGTAAGTAGGGTTAGGTAGGTAGATAGGTAAGTAAGTGGGTAAGTATTAAGTAAACAGTCCCTCTCTGTCCTCGGCTCCGGGGCCGAAATTGCACCACGGACCTTTGTAGCAGTCTCGGAGGCAATAGGCTCTTACATGCATGATTAAATTTTACTTTTCCATGGAATGAATTCTTTCGCTTTCCTTTTGTTGTTGTGGATTTTAGTTGTTTGCTTTGAAATGTCTCCGGAAAAGAATTTTCGTTACGCGTTTGTTCCGGAGCAGAAATTTTCTTTTCAAAAATCTTTCTCCTTTGCTCTACTTCGACTAAGGTTTTCCATTTTTTTCCAGCACACCCTGTATTTAAAATTCTATTTTCCTTGATTCTGGAGCAGGATTCATGGTCCGTTGTCTTCTTGGGGAGACCGAGGGACACCGGGCCCTGTCTCTTTTCTCCGTAGTACTTTTCGCTGGGTCCGGGATATAGGGTCTGTCGCCTTTTAGGGGAGACCGACCGGTGTATAGGCTCTGCATTCCCGGCTCTGCCCTGGTTTCGGCCTTTAAATTATCTTTTTCTCGATGATTTTAATTTATCTACCGGTGTTTTAATAATCCAGTTTTAATACTCTCACTTTTACCTTTCGGGTACAATAAGGGCCACGCATATGTCGTCTACATTGCATTTTAATACGTTTAAAATATATTGTTGTGTATTTTATTTTTCTATGCATAGTTCCTATTCTACTTATTTTTTCTTTTGTATTGTAGGTTGTTCGTATGGTTGTGTCTGGTCCGTCCCCGCCCCCTCTAGCTGTTGTGCCTAGGAGTGTCCCCTGATGTGCTGCTGCCAGCGGTGGAGGTGGTGTCGGCTTCTTCATGCATTCTGCCGGCTGGGTCGGAAGCTTTGCGGGCTGTGCGGTCAGTGTCTACAGCCGCCCATTGACTGTTTGTCCGGCTGCTGCCGGGCGGCTTTCGGTACTTGTTATGCAGTGCTGATATGGGCGCCCTGTGATTTGCTCCGGTACCACTCCCGGAGCTGGTTCTTTTGGTCTTTTGGGCATGTCTGTTGCTGCCCTGGTGCTTGGCGCCATTTGAACGAAGTTCGGTGACTTTTCCAGTGACTTCCGGTATTTGGCTGTGTAGCTTTGGGGCTCAGCGGGCGTGACCGCCGTTTGGGTCGTGATTCTTCTGGACTGTCTTTGTTCCGGTTGGCCGTCTGCGCTTGTTTTCCATCTTCTGCCTGTGGACTGCTCCGGCCTCGTTGGCTTGTGGCTGGATGAACTCTGACTGTATGATGGCACTGGATGTTTGGTCCCTTTCCTTACACTCCTATGGACACTAGGACCGGTTATATTTTTTGTATGTTTCTAAATTCTAACTGTTTCTTTAATTCCGTGCTTTATATTGATGGTATACCTGATTTTTATTTTTCGTTTGACTGGCATTGTTTCGCAGCTAATTTTGATTCTGCCTTATGGCCATGTATATGATTTGTTTTGCCTTTTGTGTGTCTACCATGTCTTGCCTTCATGACTTTGTACTCTGTTTTCTTATATGATTAGGCGTGTGTTACTTCCGGAGCAAAATTTCTTTTGGGGTTGGGGGTGACTGACTGATATTCCCGGAACACTCCCTCTGGTCGCCGTCTCCTGGGTGGTGTCCCGGTTTGTTGTCGTCTTGTCGTATTGTCTCGGTGACAGCCGAAAATTTTTAAGTTACGCAAGTAGTCTAAATCGTTGTTGTAGTCGAGTCGTAGTACTCCATGAGGCAGTAGTCTGTAAGGGCCCAGTATAGTTGTAGTCAAAGTTGTCAAAGTAAGTCGTGCCAGTGGCACCTGTCTGTCAGTGGGAGTCCCACTCGTGAGACCAGTGAGGGTCCACGTTTTACCCTTTTCCGTCATGTTTGAAACATTTTTGTTTTATCACTAACTTTTGTAGTTTCTCGTTTTATCTCCTTTCTGGGAACGCCGCGCCGGGGCGGGCGGCGGCAAAGGGGGGGTATTTTGTGGAATATCAGTCAGTCAGATGAGTTAAGCCTAAGTCTAACACTCTAAATTTACAGTAATCTATAGACTTCTACGGTAATTCTACAGTATTTCTACAGTAATTTAATTTACAATTGTTAAGTTGGCAGTACATGTATAAACATAGTTATACTGTAGTTCTGTGATATAATTGTGGTAATAATATTAGTATTTAGAATGACAGATGTTCAAAATTACACTTTAACTCGACAAACAATCAATCATTTTTCACTAGTGTGTAAGGTTAGCTTTATTGATTACCTTGTACTATATAAGTTCTTGTTGAAAACCGGTTCAGTTCAGTTGTGTTGGGATTGTTAGGCAGTTGAAGTTGGGGGTTGGAGTCGGCTAGTGAGTGGGATCCGCCATTAGCATACACTATGCTTTGACATGTTTTTCACACTTTGAACTTTATTTCTTGTATTGATTAATTTGTGACAATTCACGTCAGTTTTGCCTAACCGTTTGTTTGGTTTCTATACGATTTTAATCTCGTTTACAGTAAAGTTCGCTTTGTAACTTTTCTTAAGTGGAGGAGCAAACGCAATGTAACGTTTTAGCATCACACACCTTAGACCCGAACCTGCACGTAGTTTCTTGAAAATACACGAAGTCCGGTCTTTATTTTGACATTTATACTCGCACATAGGACCAAACTTCACACCGATTTAAGAAAGTAGGGGCAAAAGTTTAGTCTAGTTTTGGTAACGCTAGCCAGCTAATCACTATGAAATAAGAACTGCTCCTTAGGGATACTGTTGCTCAGCTTACATAACTCTTAAGCTCTCAAACTTAAACTCTTCCTTTGCTGGTATACTTCAAAGGAAGGAAAAGTTGCCGTAAATCATGAAATACTAAATGCTTACCTTTGTCAAGCTTCTGGAAAAGCTAACCCTGAATTCACCCTAGTTCTTTTTTAAGCTTAAAATTGACGTTAAATAAACTTAAAAACATATCAAAAAAGTGATATAAAATCTTCTATCATTCACACAGAAACATAGCTGGCCTCAAAATTTCTGTCTGAATACAAATTCCAAGTAAGGTTAAATTCAAGATGTTAAATTCAAATTTCTGATAAAATTCTAGCAAAATAAAGCGTGATTGTAGTTTCAAACAGCCAAAATGTACACTAGAACCGGTCTGGTTCAAAAAGACACCGGTTCCGGCCTCGGTTATAAAAATCCTATCCTACCGGTTCTTTTGGAACCGGTCCCAGCACTAGTGTCGTGAGGTTGCTCAAGTGGCCAACGAACTCTACAAGGGTGGGATCCATATCGTTTCAACGTTTCCTTGCCGCTATCTGTGCAACTTCTTAGTTTCTACAATCAGTACCATCCCAAGCATGAAGGAGGCAGTCATTTCCTAGTACCACAACTGCCATAAATATATAAATTTATTTTCACCAAGAATCAAGTTTCACCAACTACAATAGACCAAGTCAGAAAATCAGAATCAACAACCAAAATCACAAACTGAACGCAACGGTTTGCAACACCTCCAACAATACTGAGACACGACTTGTGCAGCTTCCAGTAAGACCTCTGTTAGGAACAGTAACAAGATAAAAGATATACGTATACCATACGTTGTTCTAGTGAAAAATAGATAATACCTCTCTTAGTGCGGGCATAATAATGCAAGACTAGTGCAACAAGGAAACGAGCACAACTAAAGTAGAGTAAATAGTTACAATAGTAAATGGCAATAACAACGACACAGACTGAAGTGGTTCCCAACCTGAGTCACACAGCGCTTTTCGATCGACAGAACCAGGGGATAAGAATTGCACTTCCAGTAAAGCCTAACATGTTACTTCTTACTCGGGCTGGTGCTTGCAGCCCAGACAATTTTAAACAAATAGAAGCCCATCGCCTCACTTTAGGCAAGATGGGCACCACCAAAATGATCTCTAGAAGTAATAGGAAACAACATCAGCTAGAACTCATGAAGACAGAAAGTAGGCAAAAGGAACTCCATACAACATCAACTAGGCATCCACATTCCATAGAAAATTAAAATGACTACTCAACCCTAAAAACTGACAATACTGATTCAATTGGTCAACCTTTTGAATCACGGAATTCGAAATAGGCAGCTTCCGTCGCGAAAAGCATGGGAAGGACAATGTATACAATGATAGAAAAATAAAATTCATTCAGCCTATGCTTTTAAAAAGAAAGAAAGATGCACCAAGGAAGAATTTCAACAAAACAATAGAAAAATAAATTTGAAGGAAAGCTGTTAAAAGAGAACTGTACGTAAGGTTAAAATTGCAGCAAAAATTCACTATCATAAAACAAGGCCCCAAAAGAACTGAATAACAAGAATAGCTGCAAATACAGTTACATCATGCGTGCACAAAATGAATATTAAGTTTGTCCAAACAATATAATTTCTGCTCGAAATAGTAGATTAAAGAAAGGGTAGGCCAATAAGTTCGAAGCAAGTAAACAGTAAAGAAGGAATGACTGAGTGTCAAGTTTGATGTATTTGTAGATATGAAGGTGAACCGGCTGGTTGGGGGTGACGGGATGGGGATTGTAATAATTTCGCCCACCAGCCCCCGATCAGTGGAAGGAGGCATTCTGAGGGACGGGCGGGGTGCCCTCTCGCTCCGCCAATTCCATTTTCTCCTTCAACTTGGGCGGTAGGAGGAGGGTCTTGGGCTGCTCCCAGGGGAAGTCCGGGTGACCAAAGTGACCGTTCTCCGCCGTCGGCTCGTAGATGGCCCGCTTCAGATTCAGCGATCTGGAAACAAATAGAACAAACCCACACACAACTTGGCAGATACAACTCTCCTATCAGTGTTGACAATAATCAAGCAAGATTAAACAATGGAACAAAAAGACACTGGTCAGTCGCCCGGTAACGTGTGTGGGAAATCCTCTGTAGACTACAGGCTCAAATTGAATTCTAGTAACCCATCACAGCAAACTGGAACGATCACTCGCTCTACGATTTACGTCTCAACGCTCAAAGGTAGAAGCAGTGTGTGTTCGCATACTTGAGTCTGGACCTTTACAACTGAAATAGCAGGCGAATCCGTTTGATTCACCAGGGTCGCATTTGAGGATGGAGGTCAGCCGACTCCCGAAGCAGAGGATGTGTCACGGTTATATTACACATGCATATATACCAGGGTATTTTTTAACCAGGGGGGGGGCGGGGGCCGCCCTCCCCGAAATTGACCTTCTTCCCCCGAAATCGTCCCCTCCCGGGATTTTTGCTTCCCCCCACGGGATTTTTTGGGGGTCCAAATTTTTACGAAAAATAGGCAAAATTGCAGAACTTTTCCGGCTTCGCCGGAGACTTTTTCGTAAAAAATGGCTATTTTTAGCTTAAATCATGGCATTTTTGAGCACTTTTTGCCTTTCTACGTGTAAAATACGCCAAAAATACCAATTTTTAGCTCATTTTTGCAAAAAATCTCCCCGTCTGAAAATTTGTTCCCCCCCCCCCGAAAAAAACCAAAAATACCCTGTATACATGTATGTAGAGGACGCTTCCACGTGTTTCATGTAATGTTATCTAACATTGAGATCTATCCAGACGAAACACAGGCTTTAAAGACAGCCAAAGCAATCGCGTCTAGCAACCTTAACTCAACATTTAGATGATGACATTGGGTCCTACCTAACTAAAACTAGAAATTTACAAACTACAGGGACTGGTATAATTTAACGCAAGTCAACATTTGGAAACACTTTTCAACTCCCATATTGCCAAAAAAAAAACAAAAATCCTAGTAAGAAATGTGTGTACTTGATGATCATGCCAGGTCGTAGATCGAAATTGGTCTTGACGACTTCCATGAGCTCCGGCTCCGTCAGCGGGGACGTCCCGTAGGAGAAGATCATGATAGACAACGGCTGGGCCACTCCGATCGCGTACGACACCTAGACACACACGGATAATATCCCATTTGAGAAAAATATCCGGATATCCGTGCACATTTCATTTCAGTGAAAACAATGAAAAATTAGCAAATTTTTGACAAAAATTTCAAAAATTTTAAAATATTTTTCAAAAATTCCTCTGAAAATATTTTTGATTGGTCGCATGATAGACATTCACAGGCAGCCGAAAAATTGACAAAAAAAACTTGAAAATTTAACTGCAAAATCGAAAAATTTTCTCGAAGTTAAGTTTGGAATAGGCAGATATTACCGGATATCTGGATATCCGTTAACGCAAAATATGCGAATATCCGGATACGAAAAATATCCGGTGCCCATCACTACTAAACCCCCCCCCACTTTTTAGACGGGTTCCAGGTTTAGCCGAGCGAACTGCGTTGTGGGTTCCTCTACTCTAGCCACCACAAGCTGTCCCTCCCTGCTAAATAGAGCAAAGGCTAGACTAGAAGACAACGCTTTCAGTAGACGCGTGGCGTTCCCAAGTATCGACCCCATCGTACCCAAGTACCCGACGGCAGAACGGCGCACAAAGGAACGCACGCACAACTGACTTTACCCAGGTACTACTATTGTTTACCGTTTCTGAACTCATTAATTCTGGCATAATTCCGTGTGCCAAATGTAAAATCGTGATGTAAAGTCTGAGTGTACGGCCAAAAAAGTCCATCAAACAATTAAAGGGGGGAGGGGGAGGGGGGAGGCTGATACCTGGACTAGACAGCGTCGGCAGAGATGAGCCTTGACGAGCGACTTGGCGACCCAGCGGGCCGCGTAGGCTGCGGATCTGTCCACCTTGGAGGGGTCCTTGCCCGAGAAGGCCCCGCCCCCGTGCGCCCCCCAACCCCCGTACGTATCCACAATGATCTTCCGACCAGTCAGTCCTGCATCGCCCTGAAAAAAAAGGAAAAACCACATTCACCAAAACAGGCATTCCTTAACTGTAACATGCACGTATGCCTATGCATATTGACTTGTAATATTGCGAAGATTAGCAATTGTTGCTGAAACCTAATCTGCATGCAAGCGGCGACCTCTCCACGAAAAGCCATCCCCCATAAAAACGCCATATTTAATCCTAGATTTGAAACACTTTTTCCGGATTCACCTTTAACGAAACTTTCGCTAATTTAGCCTGAAAACACTTTAAAATTAGTCAGTTTAGCGATTTTTCGCGGTTTTTAAGCAAAAAAATTAAACAAAACTTCGCAAAATCTCAAAAATATGCCCCCAATTTGGGTGAGCCCCCCATCGATTGGGGAAGGGGGCAAATTTTGAGTCCTCCCCCAAAAATTTTGGAATAAAAATAAGCCAGAAAACTGTGCCATAAGCACATAAGGTAACGTATATACTCATTTACATGGAAAGTTTAGGTACACACTTCCAATAAGATTTTCAAACTACAAACTACAAAAAAAGACTATATAAAGAGAAGTAGAAAGGAGGAGGACGAACCATGGGCCCGCCGATGGTGAAACTGCCGCAGGGATTGATGTGGTAGACGGTCCGGTCGTCCCGCAACGCCTCCGGGATCACGGGGAAGATGACCTTCTCCATCACGTCCCGTCGGAGGTCCTCCAGATTCACCCTATCGTCGTGCTGGGTGCTCACCACCACCGTGTGAACACGCTTCGGCACGCAGGCCCCCCCGTGAAACTCGTAGTCAATCGTCACCTACAACCAAACAAACACAAAGCAAAATAGACAACACAAAACCACAGGAGAATTCACACGACCAGAAGACATAGGAGGGATCCAAGAAAACAGAGAGAACACCGAAAATGGGTCAGGATTCCTAAGTGTAGCACTTTAACTAAAAACCACATTAGTGTTCGGATACTAAAAAACCAAAAAATAACCAAAATCCCAGCGAAGCCATCACAATGCGTAAAAAACACAGACCAGTTAAGACAGTTAACTTGTGGGCAATTTCAAAATCTATTTAACAGTGGTGTTACTGTAACATGGAAAGCACCCCCTCCAGCCAACCCCGACAGAGTAGAAGGAGGATTTGGGTGCGTATATACTTGGGTTTTTGAGTCAGGTCGGGGCCACCAGAGGGCGCCCGTCTCCCGCAGCTCCCGTAGTCGGGCGTTGAGTCTGTGGGCCAGGTGGAGCGTCATCGGCATGCACTCCGACGTCTCGTCCGACGCGTACCCAAACATGATACCCTGAAATACACACACACACACACAGAAACAATACTACACTACACCAGATAACACAAACCTAATATCACCATACTCGTCAAGTCCATGTTACTGGGCGGACTGGACTAACTCAACTGTCCAAACACATTCCTAAGCTTATCAGACACTAGCTCGAGCATTTCTCCTGAAGTCTCCTTAACATATACTTCCTGCTTGAATATATAAAAAATTTTAAGCATGTCTTCAAAATTGCCTCAAAGATCGCAAAATACAAGTTTCCTGTGTTTAAACCCAGTGCTAGCTATATATACATTTTTAACATTTTACTTTAAACTTGCTATTCTGATTACATAAACGAGCATAATATGGGAATATATATATACACGTTATAACGAAGAAACAATTGAATTATGTACGTATACGTACGTCGTACGTAAGTACATTATGTAGTTTTTATCCCCCAACAAAGTTCCATCCAATGAAAAAACCAAATCCGGTTACTGCTTAATGCAGACCACAACACTATATGTACAAACGAATTAAATTAGGTGCCGTTTGAAAGTGCGTATGAGAATTCTATCTGCATTCAAATTTAGTACGTACAAATAACATTTAAAAAATCGACAGCTAAATAAACGAAGGTCCAATGCATTGCAGGTCGTATAATATAATGTATTACAGTCCCTAAGAAGCGTATAGCTAGCCATTATTAATTTTTGCAATGAAAACAGGTCTGATCCAGTGCCTGACAACACGAAACGCCTGCAAATATTCATTCTCAGAGCGAACTGGAACAAACAAGGAACATATTCAAGTAGTCCAAACGCTAGCTTAGATAAGCAATCAGTTGCAACACAAGCATTTGAAAACCAACTTTCGCATGTGTATATAACTAACTTTTTCCTACAGGTGGGGGAGGGTGGGGGCGCCCCCCCCCCAGAAATCGGTTCCCCCACCAGACTTGGGTCGCCCCCCCCGGATTCGGGCCTTCCCCCCAGAACTCTAAAGTGCCCGGAAAAATAGGGTTTTGAGGGTAAATTTTGAAAAATGTTTCCGGCCTCGCCGGATTTTTAGGCATTGTTAAGCTCAGTTGCAAAAATACGTAGCTATTTTTAAGCATTTTTGGAAAATTTTCGCCCCCCCCCAGATATTGTTGCCTAGGAAAAAGCCAGCATAAATATATGTATATATGTGTATATATATAATGCTGGGCTTATTCTACTGGGGGTGGGGGCCCCTCCCAATCAAAGACCTCCCTCTCCAAAATTCCAAAAATAAGCTGGGCTTATTCTAGGGAATTTTTCTTGGGGGCTCTCTGGTGAGGAGGGCGAAAATTTTTCAAAACTTTTCTAAAAACATGCTAAAAATGGCGCTATTTTTGTAGCATATAATTCCCAAAAAATAGGCGGATTTAGTGCTTTGCTTAAATAGCAAAAATCGACTAAAAAACTCCGGCGACGTCGGAAAATTTTTGCAAATTTGGCCTTCGGAGCGATTTTTTCAAGGCAAAAGTTGGTACCAAAAGGGGCACTCACAATTCTTGAGGGGAGGGGGACAATTTTTGGGGGAAGGGTGTTTATGGGGAGGGCCCCCACTAGAATAAACCCAGATAAGCCCAGTAATGTATATATATATATATATATATATATATATACATATATATATTCTATCTTTGCCGGTAAGTTATCTGTATATTAAAAGGAAACAAATTGTTGCGAGTTAGTATTATAGAGTGGGCCTAAATAGTCACTAATAATCATCCACAAATCACCCTTCTTCAAAACAAGAAATGCCAATTACGTACCATCACGTGCCATATATATATATATTTACACAAGATTAAGGTAAGGTAAAGGTTTGCCCCTACAGATACCCCGTCCTGTCACAGGACATGGGTTGCCGGCGCTCATCCCAGGATTCTCAGCCGTAGAGCCAGGAGTGTTACCTCAAATGATGACTGCATCCGTGGAAGGGGGGCCGGCCCTTCTGCACAGACTCCTGTTAGCTTCCCACCGTAGTGGTACCCATTTACCGACCAGTTAAGGATGGATAGCTGGGTTGGCTGGAGTCGAGAAAGCTTTGTGGCCTCCGGGGATCGAACCAGCGGCCGTAAGATTCATTACATACAAGATTCATTTACTGGTCAACTTCAAACAGATTTTAAAACTGCCGCATATATTATAGGTACTCTTAATTTCTGCATCTGTCAACAAATGGTAATCGTTAATAAATTAAGCTTTCGCAAATTGCGAAAAACGGTCACAATTTTTCGTGGAAATCGCAAAACGCGACGACTGTATTGATAGCTAAACTAACAAACATTGGTATATACGGTCCATTGTTACGCATAAGATCTTAGACAGCTATAAGCTGAGTTCCATTTAAGGGATTTCCAGTTTCCGTTTCCTAACCTTTTCTTTTTCCAACTTCACAAGAACTGTCCAGATAAACCAAATCATACGTACAATTTATTTATATATAATTTTATTTACTTATACGGTATATATTTCCACGTATACATACGTAAAAGAGCACTTAAAAGTGGGGATGTACGTTTAGACAAATGACACTTAGATCATTAGCAGACACTGTAGAAGGAAGACTGCGTTAGCTTTCCTTTCGCCCGTTCCAAAAGAACAGACACTGTTAGTAAGCATAAAAAACGAGAAAATGACTGAACATTTATAGCACCTGCTCAATTCAACAGGTATATACTAAATTGCATATCACGCGTACAGCTGAATAATCCTACCGTGCCTAGGTACACTTTCACGAAACTGCGGCCTCCAAGGATAATGAACACGCTACAAGCTAAGTAATAGGACGCAGACAATAGAGTTTTCTACTTTGCACAGCATTCTGGATTAGAAACACGTATGTACACTACCAGTCTAAAGAACTGATAGCGTATATACGTACTGTCAGCGCTAGACTGGACATAGGTAGATAATCAGTTTGTAAGCTGTAATGACTGAGAAAACTTTT
Source organism: Trissonchulus latispiculum (assembly GCA_030248195.1). Lineage (NCBI taxonomy): Eukaryota > Metazoa > Nematoda > Enoplea > Enoplida > Ironidae > Trissonchulus > Trissonchulus latispiculum. The sequence goes on along the minus strand of JASAND010019395.1, from coordinate 13,309 downwards.
GGATGTGATGAAAAGGGAACATGTTGGAGTTTGTTTTCGTGTCTCCGATCCACATGGAAGAGAAGAGCCAAGGGAGGGACGGGAGAGGAAGACCAGCGGGTTGCCTAGCGACTCCTCGAAAGAGCCAACCAGGCAATCTATACCAAACTCAGTTAACACAACATTACGCATACGTATATTACTTTACGGTATATATTTCTACGTACACATATACGTAATATACGTATTACGTATAAATTGTACTGAATGTCAAAACATCCGTTCAATAAACAAACCAAGTATACATGTATATACAAATTATTTATTTATGTAGCTCAGCATTTCCATGCTAATGTTCAAATTCGATAGCTAAGATTAGCGAGCAAGTGTTGGTTCTTGCGTTAACTAAGATGAATGTATGTACGTATATATAACCTGAGACTTCGCTTGTATCTTCCAGGCAATATACGTATATATATGTCTTTGAGACTCTTGTTATTTGAGTCTACGTACGTACTTGAGCCAAGCATCACAATGTTAGCCAAGAGACAACAGAAATTTTAAGTAGAGAAATTATGTCATTTCCTTTCAAGGTTTTTTCGTCGAGATGTGCGCGTCTGGACGCAAAGTTTCTTACCCGGACGCAAACGTAATTTTAACGGGACGCAAGCTAGACGCACCATTATTTCGGAAGAAAATTTATTTCGCATAAGTTAAACCTTTAAAGGTTTCCAGTACCAATTTCTCCGTATTCTTAAAAGGTTTCTGGGGATTCCGTCCCCAGACCCCTGAAGTTTACCTCGTTGTCATGGAATGCCAAGGCGCGACGTCATGTCTCAGTGTTATTTGTTGAGTTGTCGCCCACCTGAATCCATATCAGATATTTGTAAACTCGTAAAATTAACATCAATACGTAGAGCTTTACTAGATGCTTAATCGTGAATATTTACACTGTTCTCAATCAACAGGCCAGGCAGAAACAACATAAATAGTAAAGTAAAACTCCGAAATTAGCAAAATTTATAACTGTAGCAAAATATCCAAAACTTTTGGTTCTTCTAAGAAACGTTTTTCGCAAAATGATACCCAAATGGCAATTTGAAATACTGCAAAATTACAATTTTTTCTAAAATTTTCAACTACAAAAAGCCTGGCTACGAACAATTTATGATGAATTTAGCTTTAATTCATCGTAACCAACCGGGGGCGTACCCAGGATTTTGAAATGAGGGGGGAGAGCCAAAAATTTTTTTGCTTCCGCTAAACGGCTTACGCAATGGAGAGGGGGGGTGGCATTGGCAACAGTTTTCAGCAGGTCAGTGCGGCTGCAGCACAAGTGATGAAATTTGCGACTAGTCAGTAACCCAATAAACTTTAATTAGTTTAACAATAACATTGAAACATCGGGAAAATGTGTACCAATAACATCGAAAATTAGTCACAATATGCGTGATGCAACAGATACCGAATTATTAATCTTTTGAAACATTTCCATTACGAATTTTCTGGAATTACAAAAAATTTCTTCAACGTCTTGTAGTCGTATATTGTTGTTAAGCAGGATCAACTTGCTAAATAGTCTCTCATATGATTAAATTCATGTTACACTAACGAAATTATAGAAAGTTTCATAAATGAAATAATTTTTCCACAAAAAAAGACGCTAAAACAAACTTTTTCTGGACGCAAAATGTCTTTAGGGGTGCTGTCATTAAGAAGTGCAAAATTCAGACGTCTTAAAGCTGAATAAGACGTCTTAAACTTTCTGAATAAGACGTTTCAACTAAGCCGCTGATTGACGTTTAAGGTGGTGATTCCTTTTAGAGACATCAACTTTGAACCGTTATTACTCATTCATTCCTTGGAGTTAAGAAGCCATTTTTATATCAAAATGAAGCTTAATATTTGTTCTTTCTAATGAAAACAGTAAACCAAACTTTAACTCGTTGAAGTTATTTTACTGCATTTTTGAAGTAATTTAATTTTCCAGAATTTTTGCAGACTAAAGTAAATTTTTTCGTGAGGCGTCATCCACATCATTCGATTCCACTATCAAATAGCTGGGGACCCTTTTTTAATTATTATGAAACCGCTCTTCGTTATTAACTAAAATGTATGCGCAATCTGGATTTTGCCTACTTTTCCCAACTTTAGCAAGCGACAACTTTAACTCGAAAGCAGCAATCGGGGCAACTAAAAAAGGGTCCCTGGGTATTTTTGGGAAAAACACGTCTAGTAAGTGGCAACACTCTGTCTTGCACAGTAAATGCTGCACAATCGCTGGAAAAAATTTGGTCATGTTTTTGCAAAAACTACATTTTTATGATATCAGCGTACGGGATAGCATTTAGATAATCATAATGCCACTAATAATTGGCCCCGACGAGACCTTCAAATTGACACCCTTAGTTTAATTTTACGGTTCGCGTAGCTCAAGAAATGGCGGACTATTTGATTTCTGCAAAAATGACAAGTTTTCAACGCCAAAATAAGAAAATCAGCTATATCTCACTATAGAGAAAAGCTAGAAAGGTGCTTCAAAAAGCAAAAATGTAGAGCTCAACAAGATCTTTCGAATGAATATAACGATAGCTATGCAGCTACTGTCTAATTGTCAAAAATCGACAAAAACTGCCCTGAATGGAGACGTCAAAGAATTGAAGCGGGATTGCGCGGAGAGTGTTAGAATGCTAAAAGAACTTATTTTGGAAAGTTTTATCAAATTTCATCTTGATTTTAACCGTCAACCAATAATATGTGCCCAAAAGGAATCACCACCTTAACTTAGGAGTTGCCTTCTGCTGGGTCACTTTTGTTGTGTTGGCTAGAGGTCAAAAGTTGTGACAAACACATTGTGTATGTAAACACGCAATGTACAAACGCATATGTGTAAGTGCTTTATGCATATACGTACTCATCAGCTGAGTCTATATGTCGTAGTAATTTCTGTATTCAGTAAATACTGTATTTACTGGCCGATTTCAGTAAATACCGTATTTACTAGTAAGAATGGTATTTTCTTTAAACTCCCTACCTTTACACGTAACTACCATTTTTACTGAAATTCGTCCAGTAAATACTGTATTTTCTAGTAAATTCTGTATTTTGTCTTAAACGCCTTTGTCTTTGTGTGTGGCTAGGGGTTCAAAGGGCATGCCGATGTCATATTTAAAGCCAGAAGATAGGTCATACATTATCACAATATGTGCAATGGGGTGCATGAAGATAAACTCCAGACGTTAAACATATTAGTTTCCAAAATTAAGAAATTGTTTTAATTTTAACAGTTTTTAAAACAGATACATGTATTATATACAAACGTTTTCAGTATTTTCTAATAAATTTGGGTCTCTTGCGCTTCCCCCCAGCCATAACTTTTGATTTTTTGACCAATAACTTTGAAATTTGGTGTGGGTGCAACCTTGAGGCTGATGAATTCTAAATTAAAAAAATTTTAAAGTTTTTAAAAAAATTTAAAAAATTTAAAATTTTAGTTTGGTAAGGGGGGACCAAGGGGAACCAAAAAATTTTTTGAAAAAGTTCTGCTGAAAAGTTGCCTACAGGGGTTTTCTGGGGCGCTGAGCACGAATCTGAAATCCGTTTTTCGATTCAGCTTTTCGTTAGCTCAGGATGACATACATCTTAAGCTTACAACTTTAGCTTATATATTATTATGATTATTATGATTATGATTATATAATACATACATATATGTCCTGATTTTAAAAACTGTTAAAATTAAAACAATTTCTTAGTTTTGCAAACTAATATTTTTTACGTCTGGAGTTTATCTTCATGCACCCCTATTGTGATAATGTATGACCTATCTTTTGGCATTAAATATGACATCGGCATGTCCTTTGAACCCCTAGCCACACACAAAGACAAAGGCGTTTAAGACAAAATACAGAATTTACTAGAAAATACAGTATTTACTGGACGAGTTTCAGTAAAAATGGTATTTACGTGCAAAGGTAGGGAGTTTAAAGAAAATACCATTCTTACTAGTAAATACCGTATTTACTGAAATAGGCCAGTAAATACAGTATTTACTGAATACAGAAATTACTACGACATATATACACAATGAGTTTGTCACAACTGAGTGACCTCTTGCCAACATAATAAAAGTGACCCAGCAGAAGGCAGCTCCTAAGTTAAACGTCAATCAGCGGCTTAGTTGAAACGTCTTATTCAGAAAGTTTAAGACGTCTTATTCAGCTTTAAGACGTCTGAATCTTGCACTTCTTAATGACAGCACCCCTTAACGGGACGCAATTTAAATTTAGCTGGACGCAAAGTTGACGCCAACCCTGTTTGATTTCTTGCGGCTCTCTGCCTGCCCATCCACCCTGCCACGTACCTGATCCCCGGCTCCGATGTCCTCGTCTCGTCTGTTGAGATGGACTCCGGCCGCGATCTCCGGCGCCTGTGCCTCCAGAGCCACCAAAACGTTGCACGTCTGATAATCAAAACCTAAAATCATTCCCACACCAGATCATCCTAACCGTTACGTACCGACTCCCTCAGAGTGTAACGCACAATAGTTACAACAAAAAACTCTATCAAGCCGATAGGGGCGATCCCGAAAATGTAGGGAACTTTTTCAGGTTTCTCAAGAAAATGGTTTCCCAATAGATTAGTCAAAACAAGTTCACATTTTTTAAATTACAAATCAAATCTCGAGCCACTGACTCAAGTGTGACTGCAAATTTAGTTAATCATATACACCATGCATACGTTATATACGCACCAAAGCATTACTTTCAAATATATATATAAATAACATGACCAGAAAAAATAAAACTAAAAACCATCGAAAACAGTCATAAAAGAACCTTCGTACCTTTGATGGAATCATCGTATCCAATCTTTTTAACAACATTGCGAACTAATTTTTGATAGTCAACATTGGCCTTGCTTGTAATTTCCCCCAGTAACATAACCATGCCAGTTTTCGTCACCGTCTCTGTAAAAAGGTGAACACTAGAAAACCAAGCCATGATCATGTTCACTGGAGGCCAAATTACAAAACAAATTGCAACCGGTTTTTTTCGCAGACAAAACTATTTTGTATTATGTCAAGAAAATGATGTGTATAAACGCGGGCGGACAGGCGTCAAAACTTTGTATTATGTGAAAGGAGATGTCTAAATTTCAAATGGTCTCCAATAAAGATCACACTCGCAAATCTGAAAAATAAAAGTCAGCCATTGTAGAAGCAATTCTGACGTCTGTTTATATGAATGCAATGTACGTATACATGTTTTGGAATGTTGTCTACTACACAGTAAACGAAAATAGCTTTCACTAAAAAATAATAAATCACTATAATATTAAGTATATATAATTTTTAAAGTCGAAGTGACAGAAATCTACACATAATGCATATACTAAAGTGACTAAACAGAAGTCAGAACAGCTTCTAAGCAATTTATCACAGTGAACTGAATCTAAAATAAAAAAACTCTGAAGACATGATATTATAATAATAATAATGTAATATACGTATATATATCGTATATATATACGTATATATATAATAAACGTTAAATCAATGAATCTGCGAAAGAGTGACCATGTCGGTCCGGCCCGTTCTTACACGAATGAACCACAGGCGCTCCAACCTCTCACCACCTCCATCAAGGATTTCCCTCACCCTTTCAATTTTCAAAAAGCCCTTCTGGGAATACAAAAACGCCAAATTCAGAAAAACTTAATCAAGCCAAGGTAAGCACACTATATTTACGTATATAACACGTTTCCAGAATAGCTCCCCCCAATCAATAACCCTCTTCAATTCAAAGACCATATGATTTGATAACTCTACAATTACGTAATAACGAAGGTAAAAACTGTTTAATAGCTTACGTAAGGGGAGGGGGGTCGCCGCCCGGGTACTAAGTTTTAAAGTCACAGATTTTGTTCATTTTCAGATATATATGTCAACGTGATATTGTGAAATCAGGGATTTCGCGAAATCCCTGAAAATTTCAGGGATTTCACAGAATCCCTAACATTTTCAGGGGGATTGTGAAACTCAGGTTAAAACCTGTTTATTTCACAGTTCCCCTGAATAAATAAGGGATTTCACAGAATCCCGTGTCACTTTCAGGGAAATTGTGAAACTTTTGATTTAGTTGAATACTATGTTTGTTTTCTCATTTTATTTATTTAAGTTTAAGTGAATTGTGCGAAAACTTAAGAATTTCATTTTAATTTTATTTCAAAGATATGTGATACAGAGTTTCTAGTTATATAGGTTAGTTTAGAGTGTTTAGTTGTAATCTCGGTAGAATAGTTGAGTAAGTTCTTTCTAGTTTCTACTTGTTGCGGCAAGCTGATGACTCGTGACATTGCTATTGCAAAGCATGCCTCTTGCCTTGCATTTGCAACGCTTTGTCTCGCATTGCTTTTATGCCTGTTTTGCAGCCACACGACGTGAATCCTTGACCCGAAAACAGCTCCTTCATCACTGAACGCAGATTCACAACTTTGTCTTCTGGCACTTCTTCAGCTTTTAGAATATTGTGATCGGCTTTCAACACATCAGCTTTGCTGTACCATCCAGCCAATACCCCCGCAGTCGTACCAATCTGGTAGAGCTCATTCACTTGTGAAAGAATGATGCCCATTACATTCCTTGGATCAGTCGGCGCTCTGTCCACATCAGGGACGGGAACAAGAACAGTGTCTCCGACATCGAATGATGGCAAAAATCTAAACGATCTTGCTGTCATAGCACGAGCACCATCTGCAAGATTGGCATGCGCCTGGTTTCGATGTTCGGTAGTTGCTTGCTGAGTGAAACAGTTCGGACATAAAACCGTCTGCCCGTATCCCTCCTCCCCCATGGGAAACCCACAAGGAACGTGAACAAAGCTTCCGCATTTGCATGCTCCATGTGCGTCTCCAATTTCTTTTTCACAAACAATGCAAATTCTAGAAATCAAACCTTGTTCATCCCCTTCTTCCTCAGGCTCGGGTTCAGTGCACTCTTCTGTTGCGGATGCCATATCCACCTCCTCCAAGTAGCGTTCCAGGTCTTCTTCATTTCTCATACTTTTCGCCAATTCGGGAGGAATAGCTCCACCCATCAGACCATGTTTTGGAGGATGTACGAACAAGGCCTCATAAGGTGTTCGCTTGATAACAGAATGGTAGCTATTGTTCTTGGACCATTGCACCATTCGCAGCCCAATGGACCATTTTGATGATTTGTTATCTCTCATCCACGAGCCAATCATTTTCTTTACGTCTTGGTTCAGTCGTTCAACGGAGCCTTGTGATTGTGGTGCACGGGGTTTACCGTTGACAATGATAAGGTCAGGCCAAATTACCTTCAGAGCGTCAATAGTTTTGTTAACAAATTCTCTTCCACGGTCGCTGTGTAGAATACTTGGTGCCCCAACCAAGCAGAAGCAGTCAATGAGGTTAGCTGCGACTTCCGCAGCGGTTTTGGAGCATAGAGGGCGGAGAACGCAATATTTCGTAAGGTGGTCCTGCATTACTTGCACCCACTTAAAATCCCCGTCCGGTTCACTCTGGAAATCAATTAAGTCTACCTGTAGACGGGACCCAAACTCTTTGCTTATTGTAGGCTTTACGACGACATGCTGCTTCTTTTTCTTTTTCCCCAGCTGACATTGTTCGCAGACTTTCGGGTAAATTTGAAAACAAACGTAAGGTATTTTCAAATTTCCCTTTTCTGATTCCTTGACCATTTTATCTCGAGCCCCATGGCAGTTGCACGGTGTATGGTCAGCGTGGCATCGTAAAGTTCCTCCCAAAAAGGTACGAAAACAACTTTGTTTGTTGAAGCCTTTTTATTGACCAGCCTTTTGCAACCAGAAACGTCATAGGTTGAAAATTTAGACAGTAGATAATATTCTTCTCTACTTTTCGCTTGCCTCTTCGTTTGGGCTTGAAGGAGTCTGTCGTAAATTGAGAGGTATTCCACCGTTGTCCAAGGTTTTTCGCGTTGTTTAGATCTGTAATAGTCTTCGAGTGCTTCATAAAATCTCGATTTTATTGGAGAGTCCGAATCCATAATTCTCAGCTCAGTGTACTAACGACTAACGAGTAAATGAGTATATAATGTACTATACGATTCCGCAGTAAGGGATGAGATCTTTAGCTAGTAAAATTAATGAATCTTTGAAGCCATAATTTTTTCAAACAGAACTAAAATATTTGCGCAATACCTATGAAATAAAATAAAGTTTCACAATTTCCCTGAAAGTGACACGGGATTCTGTGAAATCCCTTATTTATTCAGGGGAACTGTGAAATAAACAGGTTTTAACCTGAGTTTCACAATCCCCCTGAAAATGTTAGGGATTCTGTGAAATCCCTGAAATTTTCAGGGATTTCGCGAAATCCCTGATTTCACAATATCACGTTGACATATACAATGTCTCCGAGAAAATTCTAGGTTCCAGAATCAGCCCAATTGAGACATTGCAGTTTAAATCCTTAATTATACCAATACCCTCGCTGAGGGCTACGACGTCGCGTACACAGAGGATGGCAGAAGACAACGACATGCCACATACATCAATTTAAGGTGCTGCTTCGGGTATTTGCAGCAAACTTTGAAAGACTGTAATTTACTAAATTCTTGGAGTTCAACGATAATTTTATAGCAGAAGAGCTGCATAAGAGAAGAGAAGCATAAGCTTCGAAAGAGCTTGTTAAAACTAGGTAGAGTATGGCTGTCTCATTTCAACTGTTCGACTTGCACATGCGATGACAGGAAAACAATTTTTGAATATGGATTTCTCGAAGTTTGGAAAAGCTAAAGAAAACGGAAAAAGAAAAGCTAAATCAAAACCGAATCAGGCTTCAAAAGAAACGTCTTCATGAGGGCCATTTTTTCTGAAATATTTTAATGCTCAGGTAAGCTCAAGATTTTCATCAAAATTTTCAGGTTTGGTCGCTTATTTCTCTCGAACGGAAAGACATAACGCGAAACCACGAAAAATAGCCCTCGGCAATTGTTACAAAAATGCGTGTGTAAAGCCGTTTTCTAATTGTTTGCATGAGTTGAGAGAAATCAGTGTTCAAAACAATATGGTTGCGATTTTCAAAATTTCAAATTTTCGTTGCTGCGGGCAAGAAGGGTTGTCGTAGTGAGCTCTCCGTTGGGCAAAACATGTCATTTAGGACCACAAATATGGACAATATATACTTAACCTTGTGTTCCAAAAAGGGCAACTGACCCCGCCGTAGTCTTAGTGGTCACTGATGGCCCCCGACAGCGTCTAGTAAGAATTCTGGTGTCTCAAAATGCCGTTTTATAGGCTAAAACGTTGTTTTTTCGGGTTTGTGAGTGCTTATAACTTATTTCCAGGCATTTTGGCAGAGAACCTTAGGACTTCGTATGTTGGTGGGGTATGACCCATGGTTACGTGACACCTGCCGCACCATTCCGGACCCTCCAGGTACCAATTGGACAGTACAAAGTGACTACAAACACGTCCTAGGGTGTTTTCTAGTGCGCAGAATTCAAATCTAGCATTAGTTTTAGGTAATAATAGGCTAATATTGACTTCTGGAATCACGTTTACGGGCGGACGGTTCAGGCCTGGCTGGTTACCAGGTGTGGGGCTCCCAGAAGTATCAGGCAACCTCAAAAACAACTGGTATAAGGGTTTTCGAGGTCGCTGAGCTCGAATTTGGCATTAGTTTAGCTCTAGCTGTTGTTCCGACTTCAGTAACAAACTAAGTGACATTTTGTTTTGGAATTCTGTGTCGTAATGAGGACATTACTTTTTCGCTGAGGGGAGGTGTAACGTGGGTTTTGTTTTATCTTCCAATCTGTCTACCCCCCTTGTCTATTTTCTAATCTTTGGGTAAACTTTTCGTAATGTCAAAACATTCCTTCCTCTTTTCTCAACTTTTAAACATGTTGTTTTTGTAATAGCTGGCATTTGTGTTTGCTATTAAGTGGTTGTAGTCAAAACATATTTTTTGTTTGTCGGTGCCGTTGTTGAAGTTTCGCAGTTTGTAGTTTGAAAGTCAGTCTGAGTAAACTGAATTGTTGAGAGCGGCGGCGTTTCTTAGTGCGCTCTCTGCTTAGCAGAGCAAAGCGTGCAGTTCTCTGTACGTAGGACTGACTTAGTGCTTAGTAGGTAGGTCCTTGACTAGATACGGCGGTGTTTGGTGATACGAGAAGCGGAAGTCTTTTCCTGTAACGGAGCGGAGGCCATTCTGACTAGCCGAGCGGAAGAGTTGACGTGGTTGCGACGGATGTTTAAAGATTTCGGCGGAGTAACGGGATTTACGAAGACGAACCCCGTTACATATGTTTGTCGTATGTAACCAACGCAGGCAATTGGCAAGAAATCTTACATACACGTTGGCTTTATGTCCACGCGTCACATTTGGAGGGCTATTGTGAATGTTAGGAAAAGTTTTGCAACAAACGCACTTGTCTTGTTTTTGGGACCCATGAGGACTGCAAAATATGTGAAAATGAGAAAAATCGGAGATGGTCGAAAAATCGCTACCCCCCTCTTAAGGAAGAGTATATAACTGCGGGTGGTGCTCTTACCACAGGCCACCTTTGCATCAGGATCCTGACTCAAATGGGCGTCCAGCACTGCGTCACTGATCTGATCACACATTTTGTCTGCAACAAAGAATAGCGCAAAAGCCGCGTAAGATTTCTAGAAACAGCAACAGAAGGCCAGGCAGAAAATTCCATCGGAATTCGGACGACAGGAATAGAAGACCAGAACTGCGACACTCCGATATGACAATATTTAAAGACTAGAAGAAATTTATGGTATATATATATGAATAAACACAAGAGAATAATGTTCGTGCCACTGTAAACAAAGCTTAATTTTCGAAAAATTTGTAAAATATACGCATATATACAAGAAAACAAAAATGCTCCTTCGTTGCATTAAAATACATATGAAATACATATATAGTATAGTAAAATACATATGCTTGGTTGGTACGTTTGCTACAGCGACCCCTATGATACTTGAAAAAATTACCAAAACTTTATAGCAGTCTTGTGAATAGCTCTAAAGCACAGCGGTACCCATTTACCGAACAGTTAGGATAGACAGCTGGGTTGGCTGGAGCCCACGGCGAACAGATATGTGCTTAGTCCCTTGCTCAAGGAGATTTTGTGGAGCCTTGTGGCAGCGGGGGTTCGAACCTAGGACCGTAAGATCTTTAGTAGTCGAACACCTTACCACTCGGCCATCGCGGCACATATAGTAACCATACGTTAACACGGGGTCCGATTTTGGGGGGTCTACCCCGACCTCGGCGAAGGGTCTACCCCTGAAAAATTCTAAATTTTATGGAGTCCCTTCCGAAATTAGAAAAAATGAGGAATTTTTAACGATTTTGATAAAAAATTATGAAAAATGGCAATTTTTAACGATTTTTAAGAAATTTTTGAAAAAATCGCTAAAATTTGCTAAAAAATTACCTATTTTTGGTAAACATCGCTGAGGGGTCTACCTTTTGTACTTTCTGGACGAGAGGGTCTGCCCTTTTTCCACTTTTGCTGAGGGGGTCTACCCGTTTTTTTCAGTTCTAGGGGGGGGGTCTGCACCCCCCCATTCCCCCCCACGTTATCCTATGATAGTAGCATCGTAGTAAGTATACGAAACCTATCAATAATTGTTTGTCATGTCCTAAACTATCTGTATGCCGAATTTCAAATGCCAGTGACAAATGAATAACTTGTTATCGACGGTGGTGTGTTTTCGAACAGCACACACAGCATGGTGGAAGCTAGAGAGTGCACCAACTAACATCGCTACAGTTCACCCTTACTACAGACACAATTATCACCAAGTTTCATATGTTTAGCCGTTTACAGTAAGTCTTTATTCAGCGTGCTATGGTCGCTGCATAACAGTACAGCACGATAACAGTACAGCACGATAGCAGCACCGCACAGCGCTGCGACTATGCTCATCGTGTTCAGCGACCCCTTTCGATAACCCTTATATTTGTCCCACTATATGGCCCAAAACAGCAAATTTAGGCCTATTTTTGACTATTTTCTGTGGTGTTGGGACCCCCTGAACGGTCCTGGCCAGATATCGAAAATCGCCCTCGTTATGACACGCTACCCATCCCAGAGTTTCTTATGCAACAAGCCGCGTCTCTCTAGCTTGTTCCCTGAGCCCCGTGTTCTTGACACAAAATTGGCCCTTTTTGGCCATCTTAGCGGTCAGGCCACCTTTGGCCGGCCGCACAGGTGGCCGGCCGGGCCGGGCAGCGGAAAATTGTCCAAAAAGTACGTTAACACAAATACTACTCTCAGAAAAACCAAACTTCACCGGCTGAAAATGCCCACATCGTTCAGTTTGTGAGTTAGACTAAAAAGGCTTCCCCAAGCGTGACTTATATACACGGAAAAAACAAACGGACCTAACTTGTCCGGAAGCGAAAACTTTCAAAGTTGAAAATTTTGACCAAAACTTTTTGCTATTTGTTGTACTCGTCGTGCTGATTCCAACGATACCAGATTTGTCTAGTTTGGTTGAGTATTTAGCTGGCACGGTGCTCGAACGGGTCTCTAAGTGGCAGCGCTGAGCCTTTTACACCCATATTATAGCGGCAGTGCTATAGTGCCCTCTTTTGTATAATACGTACCGGGATGTCCAATTCCAACGCTTTCAGAAGTGAACAGAAATCTCTCTCCTTCCTCCATTCCACATTCTTCCAGTTCCAATTCGTGATTCATAATCTCTGACTGTGGTCCGTTGGCACTCAAATCTCCGTTTTCAGCAGCAGGCATGACTTAAAGAATGGTGCCCTAACATACGTCGAATAAGAAGGTCACAAAACTTAAAAAAATATCGAAAACACTTTGTGTTGTTCGCATGCTCATTCCTAATAGCGGGGATTTCTTTGATAGAACGGTATATATATAGCAATGTTCACAAAAAATCACCCCGAAAATTCACAAAAAAATCACCCACCCTAACGGCTAACAACAAGTCGCACCCGGAAAATTTTTTGCATGGTAATAGCCACAAGTCCCAACCTTAATGTATATATGTAAGTTTGGCTGCCGAGGCCCAACTGCTCCGACTAGGATGCCCAAAATAGTCGACCCACCCAAAATCGGACCCCCGGACAACTCCCGAACAAAATTGAAATTTTTGCTGGTACTCACTATATATGGACTTTGCGCAGCTACCCCATATTACGCATGTGACATGTCCTAACTCTAAGCTATCCAACGATATATTGGATTCCCTGCCATGTCCTCTGGCTTTGCCACCGGCGGGTGATTTTTTTGTGAACACATTCACAAAAGAAAAATCACTATCAACTTTTTGTGAAA
>JASAND010019394.1:0-12063 GCA_030248195.1 Trissonchulus latispiculum | reverse complement strand
TTTGGTCGGCCCGGCCCTAATTTATGGTCTCTACCGGTTAGCAAATTATCTACTTCTACCGGATTGCCTTCTAGTCGGTTTGGAAATTCGGCTCAGAATCAGTAAACTTTTCGAAGACAAAATCCGTAATTATTTTTTCTGTTTCGCTAATCCGGCAACCCAAAGCGATGAACGTAACCTCTTGTATATAGTAAGAATATTTGTGTTTGTTTTATAATTTTATAGTCCTGATTTTGAGAAACTTTAGTCCGGTTTTGTTCTGGGGGGTTCCTGAAATTCTATTTAAATCATAACATTTTCCGTGTGCTTTTCGGAATTTGAATTAGTGTGAATTAAAGTAGTTCATACTTAGTGAAAGGTTGCCTGAAACGAAACTTTTAGAAAGAAACTTTTAGACGTTTTGGTTAAGGGTGGGGTTTATTATTAATTTTATATGAAATAGCTTACATGTTAATAACTACTAATTAGTTAACATAGTCCTTTGTCAAATGCTGCTTATTTCAATGTGTTACTAACCTTAACTTAAGGGAGGATGGGATTTGGAAGCCTCAATTAAGTCCTGGCATAATTTAACTAAAGTTTCCCTGTGAATTCGATTTTTAATCTTCCTGAAATTGAAATTGTAACTCAGCTACGTTACAGCTTAACTGTTACGTTAACGACGGGGGTTCCACAAAACCGACTACTTTTCTGATTTCGATTGGGATTACGGTAGTTATGTCCAACGGCCCATAAACTTTCAATTGTTAAGTATATATTCCAAAACCAAAAAGGAATCAATAAGGTTTTTGCTCCAATATTGCTAAAAGTAGTATACAGGGGTTTTCAAGGTCTCTGAATACAAAACTGAAAACCGTTTTTCCATCCAGCTTTTTGTCCAGATACATGATTAAAACTTTCTCTTGTTTCTAGCAAATGGAAAGCTGGATCGGAAATCGGTTTTCTGATTCGGATTCAGCGACATGAAAACTCCTTGGGCCTATTTCTTTAAAGATTAAAATGGTCGGATTAAACGGATTAAAAATCAGCCGGATTAAAATTTTAATTTATATTTCTTTAATGCAGGATTAAACGGATTAAAATTAACTCGTTTAATCCGATCATTTTTAATCCGCGGATTAAACGAGTTGATTTTAGTCCACTTAATCCGCCATTAAAGAAACAGCGATTAAAAATTTTAATCCGCCAACTTTTAATCCGTTTAATCCGCGTAGCTGCAGGAGGATTAAAAGTTAGTTGAAAATGCAGGCGGAGAATTAGACGGATTAAAATTAATCTTTAAAGAAACAGCGATTAAGCAGGTCGGATTAAAATTAACTCGTTGAGTTTTTAATCCGAAGTGTGAATAAAGAAACAGGATTAGATTAAAATTTTAATCCTAGATGCATTAAAGAAATAGGATTAAATTTAATCCGTTTAACTCGTTTAACTAGCTGGATTAAATTTTAATCCGTTTAATCCGAGGTGCTATTTCTTTAATGCGGATTAATTTTAATCTAATCCGTTTAATCTTTAAAGAAATAGGGCCCTTGTAGCAAAACACAGCTTTTAGCAAAATTGGGGGCAAAAAATTTAGGTTCCCTTTGGTTACCCCTTGGGAGTTGGGACACTTAAAATTTTAATGTTTAAAATTACATTTTTCTGGATCGATCAGAAATGTATTCAAAATCCATAACATTGGTTAAGCTTTGCGCAGGTTACGCAAAAGTTTGCATTTACCTTAGTATCGCGGAGAAGCCATCTAGCGGATTACGTATTCGTCTAATACAAAATGCAGAGAATTACATACTGTAAATTTGTTTCTGTTTCGTTATTCGAAGAAATTCTGCACATTATTAATGCTGACTACTAATATAAGGTACAAAACTGTACTAACGTCTATGTTGTTTTCTTTTGTCAGTGTTGCAAACTAATCAAATAACTGAATTGGACCCCATAAAATATTGACTATTTCGAGCACTTCGAGCTGACCTGAGTATTATGTTTGTATCGCTCAGTTACGCAAGGCAGCGGTACCGATATAATGCTCGATTTGGCCTCGAAATACGCAGCAGTGGACAGACATTAAGCTAGTCATTAGCTAACTATTAGCTAACTTTAAACTAACCATTAACACTAACCTAAATTAATTGTTATGTGCTCTAGTTAACGCAATCTAATTTATCAATTAAACTAACTAATTAACTAACCAACTAATATCTGAATGTTTCAGAAAAGCGAAAGAACGTATTGAAGACACGTTGGGTAAGTAGAAAAAACAGTTTACAAATATCTTTGTAGTTTTTATTTAAAATAAAGCCTTTGAAAAAAGGTTGTAATAAAATTTAAAGGGCGGGCGGGCCGAAGGCCAAAGCTCACTGGCCGGGCCGGGCCGGGTCACGGAGCGACAGTACGGCCGGCTTATAAGCTTGTGCAAGATTTAGCTAGATTGATGCAATTTTTTGCGTTTACAACAATAATACGAAATCTAAACTTTGACAGTAAATTTGGAACTTTGTTTGCAATTTTCCATTTTTTGAAAAAATGAAAAAATTTCCCAGACCGGGGTGCAGGCCGCAAGAATTCGACACATGCAGGTCTCTTGTTTTATGGCCTCGATTTCATCTTGAAGAGAGTCCAAAACTTATCGAAGTAAGAAATCATCGTAACCTCAGCTGTAATTTCTTTGGGTATTTCAAATAACTGAAACGCTACGCTAAGATCCCTGAGATGCCGTCAAAAATGCATATTTTGAAATTTCTAGAATTTTCTATTATATATTAAAATTTTATTTCAATTTACAAAATTAATTTATAAAATTACAAGTCAACTGAAGCTTTTAAAGCTTCCGTGCATGAACATGTTCCAACACTTTTTAGGTTTTTATATTTTAAATCAAGAGGAGGAGACTCGAAATTTCTAGAATTTTCAGTTATTAAAATTTTATTTTAATTTACAAAATTAATTTATAAAATTACAAGTCAACTAACTTCCGTGCTTGAACTTGTTCGAATATTTTTAAATTTTATTTTTTTTAAAATCCAGTCCCTTTTCAAGGGGAGGAGACAATAATGGAAGTCGGAAAAGGCGGTTTTTCATATCCACGTCTGGAAATTTTCTTTTGAAAATCCTCAAAAACGTTGGATGGAATACAAATCTGAAATTCAACTTTTCATAATCTAAAATAATCCCAAAAATCTGCAAGCTGAATCTTTAAATGCCTGTTCGTGCTACAACGGAGCAACGGCTAAAATGCAGAGGCGAACCATTACATAAACTGGTGAGCTTTCCATTTTTTTCGATTCACGATTTAACGGATCACGGAAAACCTCCGAAAAAGTAACGAAGAAACGGAAATCCCGCTCAGAGCAGCCTCTGTATTTGCAATGCAGCTGGAAAAGCCAAAAACGGAGAAACAGATATGTAAATGGATTCAAACACGATATTGGACAGAAATTGTTGTTAAACTTTAAATTTTAACAATAGTTCCTGTTTAAAACTGTTTAAATTTTTAGTTGTAATATTTTGTTTAAATCAGTTTACCAAATTAGGCCATACTCTTTGAACTAATTATACATCATAGAATAGTAAAATCAAGTTTGAACACTAGAGGAGAATTGGGGGGGTGCAGACCCCCCAGACCGACAAAAACGGGTTGACCCTCTCAGCGACAAGAAAGAAAACGGGGCAGACGATCTCGTCCAGAAAGGCAAAAAGGGTGGACCCCTCAGCGATTTTTACCAAAAATTGGTATTTTTAGTAAATTTTAGCGAGTTTTTCAAAACATTTCTTATAAGAATCGCTAGAAATTGTCATTTTTTACTAATTTTTGGTTAAAAACGTTAAGAATTTGCATTTTTTGCTAATTTCGAGGCAGACCCCCTTAAATGTTTGGAATTTTTCAGAGGTAGACCCCTCGTTGAGGTCGAGGCAGACCCCCAGAATTGGACCCCGTGTTAATGTAAATGTGCTTGACTGTTGAAGTGTTAAAAGCCAAAACCGTAGCTTGAATTGACCCGTTTCTTCGTTTTTATTCCTGCTGGAGCAGGAATGTATAAAAAGAGAATTAGTATGTCCATTGTAGTATGAGTCATTTCTCCATTCAGAAGCCCTATCTTCAACATAGGGCTAGCTTAGGGCTGAGTTTTTTGAGAGAGAATATGCAAATTAGTTTTGGCAGCTGCTATTTAAGCAGCTGAATGGACCGACTCTACGCAGTCTTCGGCTGTCTGCAATCAAATTTGGTTGCGTATTTTTGAGCACTAGTGTAGCTTGGGAGCTACACCAAGGTGCACTAGGATTAGGTAGTTAGATAGTATGTGTAGCCTGCTTGCATTCTCTAGCGGGCTTACACTACTATATCGCACTGGATTTTGGCGATAAAGCATAAAACTTAGAAGAAACAACAAGGACCAAACGCAAAACACTAAAAAACGAAGACCTATTCTGGCGACGTCTTCAAATGGGGTCCTCTTCCACCAATTGGGGTTTCTGCTGTCATTTGAAGACCCCCAACGGCAATAAACATTTCCTAGTCGGAACTCCAAGCAAAACCTCAGTTTTTACTAACAAATTATTCAACTGTAATTGAATAATAATAGGTCTACTAAGGAATACTGCCCCTTTTGGGGCCTACTTGTTCCTTTTGTCATTGCATCAAGTTTCAAGTTTCAAGTTTCTTTTGTCATCAAGTTTCTGATTGGTTGAATGACGTCATTGCATTTCTATAGTTTATTTGCTGGCAAAATTGCTTCAAA
The DNA here is from genome assembly GCA_030248195.1 of Trissonchulus latispiculum. NCBI lineage: Eukaryota > Metazoa > Nematoda > Enoplea > Enoplida > Ironidae > Trissonchulus > Trissonchulus latispiculum. The sequence continues at coordinate 7,327 of JASAND010019394.1, read as the reverse complement.
ATGCTGTTTTCATACAACGAAGTTATTTAAATTTACGTATATTATTTATACAACCACATGAACTGCAACGAATTTTTTTATTTAAACTGCAGTAGTGAAATTAATTGGAATGAGTAAAAATTGTAGCCAATGTTGATATCGAAAATAGTTAACAAAATATTGTTTAATTGAATAATAAAACATCTGAAACGAGAGAAATTAATTACGAATTTTCATTGGGACTGATTTATTGAACAACCATCACTATTTTAACTTTGCTTAACCCGCGTGTTTTCACGGGGGTTAAAACTCAGTGGAAAAAGCTTTGAGGCAGTTAAACAGAGTTAAATTTAACCCTTCCATGAAAAGGGTAGAGTTAAATTTAACTCTGCAAATATTTAACCCTTGCAGTGATTCTTGAAAAGGGTAGAGTTAGAGCGAGTTAATTTTAACTCTTTTCAAGAAACAATGCAGAGTTAAAAATTTTAACTCTCTATAACTCGCAGGGTTAAAATTAACTCGTTTAACCCTTTCTTGAAAAGGATCGAGTTAATTTTAACTCTACTCTACCCTTTCTTGAAAAGGCCCTTAGGAAAGATTGATAAGCCTGATATGGGAGTTCAGCTGATGGCCCTGCGGTGTAGTGGATTAACCCGTCTATCCCGGGATAAGGGGCCGATGTTATAAAGCGACTTAACCCGGTTAAATCGCTAACCCGGGTTAGAAACCGAGTTATCAACCCTAACCCAATGTTATAAAAATGGGGTTAGCAATACCCGGGTTTCGCAAATGGGGTTAGGGTTAGGTTTAGGGTTAAACCTTAACCCAATGTTATAACCAAACCTGGGTTTGAAATCCGGGTTAAAATTAGGGTTAAATCCAGCAAATCTCAACCCTCCTCAGTGAGAAGGGTTAGGAGTTAACCCGGATGAGATTGGATGAAAAAACTAATTTAGAAATTTTTGAAAATTAAGTGGAATACATTTTTCATATTGCTTTTCTCCGTGGTGGCATTATCTGAACTTCATTTTTACTTCTAATTTATCATTTCCAGTTTTCACGAAAAGGGTTCGAAAATGAAGATTGGGGTTAAAAATGGGGTTAACCCCAAAAATAACCGGGTTAAATCCTTGCTAGCTGAGTTAGCCGATTGCATGAGCTAATTGGGGTTAAAATCGGGGTTAACTCATAGGATAACCGGGTTAACTTTACCTAACCCGAAAAATGCTTTATAATACAGGGTTAACCCCAAAGGTTAACCTAACCCAAAAATTTCGGGGTTAACCCCAAAATGGACTTAACCCGGGTTAGCCCAAACCCCATTTTTATAACATCGGCCCCAGAAGGGCCGTGGTTCGAACCCCGGATGGGACAATTCTTAACTTTCAATTCGGAATGAAAAGCTGAACCTCCCTTTTCCCTTCTCTCTCCTAGGTAGAGGTTTCGTGGGCACGAGGGTGCCTTGATGCCTCCCGTCTTGGGCTTGTCCTTCGTTGCTTCTTGGTCCACCAGCCCTGGTAGAAGCGCTACACTGCTACTACTACTACTACAGCAACAAAATAGAAGCCGGCTAACAGTGAGGGAGTACTTTCGGAAGAAAAGCACAAATCATGCAACGCACATGCATGTGTATAAGTTAGTTAATAATTTTATATATATTTTTTATTATATAGTAGTTGTTCCGGGCAGGCTTTGCTCAAATCTAAGTTTTGAATCTGTGTACTGAATAGATCTACCGTATAACCCTGTTTTTCCTTTTAATCCTCCCGAAACCCATTACGTATGACAACAATACTGTGCTAATCAGCTTTTGATAAGTGGCACTTTTTCCAAAGGCTTGCACTAACTTCTGTCAAATACGGATGGCATATATTGCGCCAGGAGTGTTCAAGTAAAAGTACCTGAGGCTGACATCCAAAAGTCGATTTCATACTTAAGATGGCAACTTATGAACGTTGGAAACCGAAATTGACTGGGCTTAGACAGCATTAGTGATAAGCTCGTGAGAGATAAATCAAAAACGAAAGTCTTATCCTGTCGAAAAGTTTTGTCCTAATCCTCTTATTACCTACCTAACTATTAAAGCTTAGTGCCCCACCAAAGTCTTCCTGCTTAAACTACACTGACTGGAAATACCCTGCAGGCAGAGCTTTGATGTATACTTATGCAGCCTGTTCCAACGTCAGAGTCAAAATACGTAGACAAACTTGGGTTCTCGTTAGACGGCCGAAATAGTGAACAAAGTATTAGCAAGAGTGCATAATTGCACTATTATTAAGAAGAAGAGTAAGCCACTAGAGGGCTTCTCTTCACTGCATTGCGTAACGGTGCTCCGCCCATAATACGCGAATGTTCCCCCGTTTGGGGGGGTCGACCAAATCGACATTGCATACCCCCCTCCGTTTGGTGTGGGGGGGGGTAGCAGAAAAGAGGTCCACGTTTGGTGGGGGGATAGCCAACAGCAAATCAGATTGCAGAAACCCCCCCCCCTCCGTTTGGGGGGGGGGGTAGAGCAGAGGATTACGGTAGTTTTTGTTCTATTCGAAAATGGGTCCCCGTTTGGGGGGGGGGGTCGCTGAAAGAGGTCCCCGTTTTCGCCAATAGCCAATCAGAACGAGCAAAACTTAGCCTGCTTGAGCCACCCCCCCAAACGGGGACCTCTTTCAGCGACCCCCCCCAAACGGGGACCACTTTTGGCTACTCCCCCCACCAAACTGGGACCACTTTCGACTACCCCCCCACCAAACGGAGGGGAGTATACCTGTCGACCCCCCCTCCCCTCAAACGGGGGAACATTCGCGTATTGTGGTCGGAGCACCGTTACGCAATGCCAAGAAGTGGAGCACTCTAGTGGCTTACTCTTCTTCTAATATATAGGAGAAAATCATGGACTCTTGGTATTAGTGGGTAAAACACGGATCCGGACACAGACCTGGGCCGCGTGCGTAAAATCCGAACCCGAACGAAAGCGTAAAACTTGGACACGGACCGGAGGGTAAAACCCGGACTGGGCAGTATGGGTGATATCCGAACCCACACTGACACTAGGTCGGTAAAGCAACCAGAGACGAGTTACGAATGGATTTGGTTATGTTGGTGCTGCGATAAAAGTCTGATAAAAATACCAGAAGGGACATTAAAACAGAAAATCGTGTATAAAAATAAATTATGTCAGATTTACTTTTCTAGAGATTCTAAAATTTTATATATCCACTGTTGTTGTCGAAATCTTTTTAAGTGTATACTTTTTCTAATCTAGCGGGGTAAAGAGCGAAACTGCTATATACTGGAGTACTCTTATATCTTAAAATATTAATCTACAAGAAAAATTGTTTTGCTTGTTTGTTTTTAGAAAAAACAGAAGTTTCATTCGTACAAAATAATATACATACATATATATATTATATAAAATAATTATAATATATAATATAATTATATATACACAGTATACCAAAATTTGTACAAATACCATGTCATGAATATAAGTTATATTTACTAATTTACTTTGCATTTCTAACACCAAGTGTGCATAAATGCTTATCTTCTTGGCATTGCGTAACGGTGCTCCGACCACAAACGCGAATGTTCCCCGTTTGGTGGAGGGGGGGCGACAAGCACACGCGCTCCCCGTTTGGTGGGGCGTAGGCAAAATAGGTCCCTGTTTGGTGGGAGAGGGTTCGTCAAGTCAGGCTAGAAATGGCTGAATCTGATTGGCTGTTGGCGACCCCCCCCCCTAGAGATGAGCACGGGCCGGATTTTTTCGGCCCGGCTCGGCCCGGCCCGCTCCAAAATCTTGCTCGGCCCGGCCCGGCCCGGCCCGCTGGCAAAATTTTTCGGCCCGGCCCGGCCCGGCCCGCTCCAAGATTCGGCACGGCCCGGCCCGGCCCGCAAAAAGAAAAATTCCAAAATTTCACTAACAATATTATTTCAAAGGCTCCAATGCAATATGGAAACGCTAAAATATGCTACAAAATGTTAAATTTTGCTGTAAAATAGCCAGAATCAGTAGATATTTAGCTAATTTTAGCGATTTTAGAACATTTTCTATAGTCGATCCGGCCCGTCTCGGCCCGCGCCGGCCCGCAGTTAAAAAATGTTCTCGGCCCGGCCCGGCCCGGCCAGCTAACACATGGATGTCGGCCCGGCCCGGCCCGGCCCGCGGGCCGGGCCGGGCCGGGCCGGGCCGGGCCGACGGGCCGCAATTCTCATCTCTACCCCCCCACCCAAACCGGAACCCCTTTTCGGCTACGCGCCCCCCAAACGGGGGACATTCTCGTATTGTGGTCGGCGCACCGTTACGCAATGCCATGAAGAGGAGCCCTCAAAAGAGAGTGAAAATCCTTGTAGCAAAATATTTTGTATCACGTTTCTTTAGCTAGAAGGCACCAAGAGTAGATGATAGGAAGAGTATGACACGGTACTGATGCAAGCAAATAGCCTGACAGATACTTGGCACATTAAGGCCGAAATCTCTGGAGGGAGGTCACGGTTAACACAGTTAACCATATGTTTATATGCGTTTGAACTAAAACGCATTTGATTGGCTAATCACCTACCTTATGTCAAAATTACGTTTATAAGATGACCCCCTGCGAGATCTCGGGGGCTCCGCTTAGCGTTGTTGCGTTTATATGCGTTTGAACTGAAATGCATTTGATTAGCTGCTAAGCTGCTGCTATTGAAATTCACGGGTTACGGTAGCTAAGTAGTCAATCAAATGTATTTCAGTTCAATCGCATATAAACTCACGCTTTTAACAACGCTAGCTGAGCCCTCAGAGATCTCGGGGGGGGGTCACCTTGCACACGTGATTTTGACATAAGGTAGGCGATTATCCAATCAGATTCATTTTGGTTCAAACGCATATAAACACATGGTTAACTGCGTTAAACCGTGACCCCCCCCTGCAGAGATTTCGGCCTTAATGTGCCGAGCATCTGACAGGCTATTTGCATGCAACTAGAAAAAGTATATACCATGTCATACTCTTCCTATCATCAACTCTTGACGGTACCCATTTGCGAGTACTTTTATTGTCTTTTTTGTGCAGCTGTTTATTCGCATACCTATTTCGCTAACTTTTTGCAATCGTTCAGAACAAAAAAGAGTACTGTAGGTCCTGTTTTAAATAGCAAAAACGCATGATTTTCCCAATTCCTTTAACCTTTTAAAAAATCGCCAAAAATCAGCCACTCAACAGAATTGCACTAAAATAGATTGCTACACTCTAGAACTCCTATTTTCGCCAATACGCCTCCATCTTGGAGGAATTCTTCCTGGAAAATTAAAGTTTCTATAGCTTTCCGCCGACAATGAAACTTTTGAGGATTTCGAGCCCTGTTGGAGCACTGCATTCAAACGAAGCTAAGAGACTAATTTGAGCAGGGGTCGCTAAAATAGATCCCAGGGGGCTGGGGGCTGGCTCAACTTGGCTGAATCTAGTTGGCTGCTAGTTACACCCCCCCCCAACAAAGCGTAGATGTCCATCGTTTTTGAGGATGAACTATACGGTAATTCTTAAGCCAGGTTCACACCAGGCAATCTGCAAGCAATCGAATTGCCAGCAATTTAAGAGCAAAGGCAATACCTATTCCCAGCAGTGCACCAGTTCACCACACTGCATCACCAAGACTGCCGGAAATATAGCGGGAAATTTAAAATTTTAGTCCAACGGCAATCTGTCCGCCGCTATACGTGTTTAATTGCCACAGAGCTTGCTCCTCACTCTCCTAGCTGAGATTGCCAACTGGCAGCAATATTGCTGGCAATTTTTACACTGTTCATATTAGCAATAAATGGGCAGTCTGTTGGCAATCATACTGCCGGCAATTATTGCCTAGCGTGAGTGAACCGGGCTTCAATCCCTACTACCATAGGATAACGTGGGGGTGGGGGAATGGGGGGGTGCAGACTAGGGATGAGATCAGGGCCGACTTTTTCGGCCCGGCCCGGCCCGGCCCTGTTCAAATTTTAGGTCTGTCCGGCCCGGCCCGGCCCTGTGTCAAAAATTTCAGGCCCTGGCCCGGCCCGGCCCTGAGCGCCGTTTAGGTCTGCGCGGCCCGGCCCGGCCCTGAAAAGCCCTGATTTTTAAAAAAAATTTCTATAAAGTGTTGAGACACTTAGAATTTTGTGTTCTGCCGCTTTATCGTATTCTCGAGATTCAAAGTCGATGTTCTCTCAAAAAACAGTGCATTACGAATATTTCAGCATCCTAAATTGCTAAGGAAATTAATACATGTACTAAATTAGCCTGAGGTCGATTTACCAAAATAGTTAAATGTTTTGCATGTTTGAATGTTTGTTTGTTTGTTGTGTGAAATAGAATTTTAAACTTCAGTTACTCGAAAGCTGATGTATACACGGAGGCACTCTTTATCTACTAAAATTTCAAAAACTGTACACAAACTTTAACAATATTTGGTACATGCAGTCTCATTTGATACAAAGAAAGCAAGAAATTTTGAATTTAGGAAGGCAAAAACAAATATTAGAATTCGAAAGTGTATGTATGCAATAAATTAATGTGAAAAACGTCAAGGCTTGGCAGGGCCGAACAGGGCCGGGCCGGGCCGGGGGTTTTTGGGTGGGATCTGCGCGGCCCGGCCCGGCCCTTACTAATTTTTCCGCAGGCCCGGCCCGGCCCGGCCCGGCCCTGACTGGAAACCAGGTCTGCGCGGCCCGGCCCGGCCCGTCGGGCCGGGCCGGGCCGGGCTTTCTCGGCCCTGATCTCATCTCTAGTGCAGACCCCCCCAGATCGACAAAAAACGGGTAGACCCCCTCAGTGAAAAGGAAAAAAGGGCAGACGCTCACGTCCGGAAAGCAAAAAAGGGTAGACCCCTCAGCGATTTCCACTGAAAATTGGTAATGTTTTAGCAATTTTAGCGATTTTTTCAAAAAATATCTTAAGAACCGCTAAAAATTATCATTTTTTACTAATTTTTGGTCAAAAACGTTAAAAATTCGCAATTTTTGCTAATTGTGGGGCAGACCCCCTTAAAATTTTGGATTTTTTCAGGGGTAGACCCCTCGCCGAGGTCGGGGTAGACCCCCCCAGAATCGGACCCCGTGTTAAGGTATGCCTACTACCGTAATAGCCTCAAGCGAGGAGGCGGTTTCTGCGATCTGATTGGGGAGAACCTGTCTCCACCAAACGAAAAGACTGTTGACGATTTCTACTTCATAAAACAGCGAGACTCAGTATGTCTCCATGGCACTACAAGATTTGTACTGTTAAACCAGTCTTCGCTGTTCGGCCTGTAATGTTTACGTGTCGAAACTAATGTGAGATGATCCGATCTGCCACGCGAGCGAAGCAGGAGCTTAATAAGATAAGTTTCGTAGTTATTTT
>JASAND010019392.1:0-13772 GCA_030248195.1 Trissonchulus latispiculum | reverse complement strand
GGTTACGGTACGTCAGTGTTCGTTAGTAATAATTTAAATTTGTCTTTATAATTTTCAGGCATAATATGATAATAGAGGAAATTGTACGGCGGTTTGACAAATGTTCAGTACAGTAAACCCAACGAATATGGATTTGTTGAGTTCAACTACCGATCAATACAAACTGCTACAAAGACCCAATTGCTCAAAACCATTGTTTGATTACCAATTTGCCAAAAGGTTCTAAACTTCTCAAACATATCAGGTACCATTTCGAATACATGACACTCACCAGGAGGCTGTACATGCTGCCATACCTAACGGAATATTCAAGGACAACCTTGAGAAGCTCCAGCATTATGCCACTCAGTTGATGCCGCTAATCAAATCTAAAACTGGGGAGTGTGATGTACTGCATACGGGATCCAAGTCATAAGCTCTTAAAGCTCAAACAATATCAGCCAGTGGCAATACATCAGTTGACAGACGTTATTCGCCAGGAGTCTGCAAGAGTTTTTGCCATACCTTTTCGCAGCGTTGTGCACAAAGTCAGAAATGACATGTTTCGTTAGGCGACTGTGGAATGAAAATGTCAAACCGTTCATAATCGTGGTAGACACGCTTACGATTCAACAGTGACGTTTTGGAAGGATCAGAGTTTCGCAGAAAGTATTTGCATCTGAGTGATTTCAAGGCTGATACCAAAATATCTCGTTAAAGGCCGCCAGATTGACATCTGTCTATGAATCGAATCTTCCAAGATGCAGACTCCCAACCACATACTCAAATTACTCCTCTCTATGACTCATCTCGCTATCATCCTTCGAGGATTCTAATTTCTTTTCTTTTTTGACTACGGCCACTTGCATAATACACGAGCATCATAGTGTCGTGTCTGGAGCCATTTTCAGCAGTAATATTTTCAGCCTAGACGACGTACTGGGCTCCATTTTGTTGTGAGTACGCTTGTGTAGGCACATTACGTGAAACACACCGACCTCTAATTTTTATACCGTTCGCGACTTTCCACAAATATGACAATCCCAGTATGATGAAAGCTACAATTCTCATCTTTCAGTCATAGGCAGAAGTGCAGGATCTGCATCACAGTGTTATGAGTTTCGCAATGTCATCAAGGAATCTTTCGACTACACACTCTTGGTTTTTCACATCGGCCGGTCCCGGTACCCCCACCACGCTGTTTGCTCATCTCGTCAAATCAGCCTCTGAACGTTTGTTATATGTGTCACATTGCAGATCCAATATCTTCTGTGTTACAGCAGCTAATTGACATTGTTCCAAAATCGAATAGTTTATTTACACTTTAAGGTCATTTCCGACGACGTCATTGCAGTGGCGTCACGAATAACGTCATGTTTGTCGACAGCACAAACAATGATTGCAGCTGATTACGCACCACGATGGTGAGAATCAATGATGGCAACAATTGCCGTTATTCAAATAGGAAAATTACCGTAAGTTTCAGAAACAACTATATACGCTGCTGATAGAAACATTATCTCTGGTTGTAGTAATACTTGCCACTATGGCGATGATCATGTCTATGTATCGTAAACTTACTGTATCGACTCAGCCATCGCCACCAACTACTCAAAATTCTGCAGTGAAGGCTAGCGACTTTGACTTCATGGTTGCCACTTGACACGATGAGCCACAACGAATACCCATCTGCAGACTGCTGTGTTCGAATATTTCTAGATTTTCATTCAATTTTAGTGTCTCTAGCAGGACCAAAACAATTTTGATAATTTTTGAAATTCCAGCAAACTTGTTAACTGTTTTATTTTTAAATGGTTATAAATTTTTTAATTAATTTATCAAAAAACAATTTTCCCGCTATCAAAAATTGTAGAGACTCAACTTTGGAAAGCAACTAGTTAAAAATACAGCCGGCCGGTATGGACCCATATTTCCGCAATTGTCATGCCAAATGACAACCTTTGGGCCAAGGCCTACTATCGTAAAGGTTTTTAAATTTTCAGTTGTTTCCCACAGGTTGTGAAAAATACGGTAGGAGAACACAAAAGGTGTCACCCTTCCATGTGATGGCAGTGGGGATGTCAGTTGAAAGTATATGTGCAAGGTGGGGCAGGTGTGTCAATACTTGTGTGTGCGTGCGCAGGCTAATGTTATGTGCGAAGCATGTGGCATTTCCTCCCAGTTTTCACAATTGAAAGTACAATCATATATGTGTGTGTAGTGTGAGAGATGTCACGAACAATGTCATGTGTGCGCGACGTCCATTAATGCATAAGCGTGTATGTGTGTGCAGTGTGAGCGATGTCACGAATGATGTCATGGGCAGGCTCCCATGTATGTATGAGTGGGTATATGTGTGTGTGCAGTGTGAGCGATGTCCACGAACGATGTCATGGAGGTCCCATGTATGTACGAGCGTGTGCGTGTGCAGTGTGAGCGATGTCAGGAACGATGTCATGAGAGGTCCCATGTATGTATAAGTGTGTATGTGTGTGTGTGTAGTGTGTGCGATGTCACGAACGACGTCATGGTCCCATGTATGTATAAGTGTGTATATGTGTGTGCATTGTGAGCGATGTCACGAACGATGTCATGGGAGGTCCCATGTATATGTGTGTGTGTGTGAAGAACGATGTCATGCATGTATGTATGTATATGTGTGTGCATTGTGAGCTGATGTCACGAACGATGTCATGGGAGTCCCCATGTATGTATGTGTGTGTGTGTGTGATGTCAAAACGATGTCATGGCCGTCCCATGCATGTATATATAAAGGGTACATATATGTATATGTATAGATACACACACACACATATATATATATATATATATATATATATATATATATATATATATATATATAAATATATATATATATGTGTGTGTGTATCTATACATATACATATATGTACCCTTTATATATACATGCATGGGACGGCCCATGACATCGTTAGTGACATCGCTCACACTGCACACACACATACACACTTATACATACATGGGACCTCCCATGACATCGTTCGTGACATCGCTCACAATGCACACACATATACACACTTATACATACATGGGTCCCCGCATGACATCGTTCGTGACATCGCTCACACTGCACACACATATACACTTATACATACATGGGACCTCCCATGACATCGTTCGTGACATCGCTCACAATGCACACACATATACACACTTATACATACATGGGGCCCCGCATGACGTCGTTCCTGACATCGCTCACACTGCACACACACATACACACTTATACATACATGGGACCTCTCATGACATCGTTCCTGACATCGCTCACACTGCACACGCACATACACACTTATACATACATGGGACCTCCTATGACATCGTTCGTGACATCGCTCACAATGCACACACATATACACACTTATACATACATGGGGCCCTCCATGACATCGTTCGTGACATCGCTCACACTGCACACACATATACACACTTATACATACATGGGGCCCTCCATGACATCGTTAGTGACATCGCTCACACTGCACACACACATACACACTTATACATACATCGGTCAACGCATGACATTGTTCGTGACATCGCTCACACTGCACACGCATATATACATAGCAGTTGTACTTTCAATTGTGAAAAACTGGGAGGGGGGAGTGAACGCATGCCACATGCTATTCTCGCACACATAACATTAGCCTGCGCACGCACACAACACACAAGTATGACACACCTGCCCCACCTTTGCACATACACTCTCACTTCAACTGACATCCCCCACCTCCCTGCCATCGCATGGAAGGGTGACCACCTTTGGTGTTCTCCTACCATCTATTTTTCACAACCGCCAAGATAAGTAACTGAAAATTTAAAAACCTTTACACGATAGTAGGCCTTGGCTTAAAGGTTGTCATTTGGCATGACAATTGCGCAAATGGGTCCATATGCAAAGAATACCAGCCGGCTGTATTTTAACTAGTTTAGCTTTCCAAAGTTGAGGTCTCGCCAAAAATTACAATTTTTTGATAGCGGAAGGAACATTTTAATAAATAATTAAAAAGTTATTTGTTTATAACCATTTAAATAAAACAATTAATAAGTTTGCTGGAATTTCCAAAAATTATCAAAATTGTCAGTTTTGGTCCCTCCCCAAAACAGATCAACTTTCGTGAAACTGAAAAATCTAGAAATATTCGAACACAGCAGTCTGCAGATGGGTATTCATTGGCTAATCATCGTGTCAAGTGGCAACCATGAAGTCAAAGTCACTAGCCTTCACTGCAGGAATTTTTAATTAGTTGGTGGCAATGGCAAAAACTGAGTCGGCCGACCAAGTTTACGATACATAGACATGATCATCGCCATAACAAAACAGTGGCAAGTATTACTACAACCAGAGATAATGTTTCTATCAACAGCGTATACATAGTTGTTTCTGAAACACAAGTTAATTTTCCTATTTAGTTTTGTGATAACGTAATTGTTGCCATCATTGATTGCGTATTCATGCCATCATTGATTGCGTAATCATGCAATCATTGTTTGTGTAATCATTTCAAACATGACGTTATTCGTGACGCCACTGCAATGACGTCGTCGTCAGAAATGACTAAGTATAAAGGGTGTAAGTAAACTATTCCTATTCATTTTGGAACAATGTCTGACAACTTGAATCAGTTAGCTGCTATGGCACAGGAGTGTTGGATCTGCAATGTGACACATATAACAAATCGTTCCGGAGAGGGCTGATTTACGACGAAATGAGCAAACAGCATGGTGGAAAGCACCGGAATTGCAGCCAGTGTGAAAAACCAAGAGTGTGTAGTCAGATTCCTTGATGACATTGCAGAGGCTCATAACACTGTGATAACAGATCCTGCACTTCTGCCTATGACTGAAAGGGAGGAACATAGCTTTCATCATACTAAGGATTGTCATATTTGTGGAAAAGTCCTTGAACGGTATAAAGTTAGAGGTCAGTGTCGTCTATGTGGTGCCTACAGAGACGCTGCTCACAACAAATGGAACCCAGTACGTCGTCTAAACAGAAATATTACTGCTGTCTTCCACAGACTGCGACACTATGATGCTCATGTGATTATGCAGAAAATTGGCAAAGTAGTCAAAGAAAGAAAATTAAAGATGCACGCTGTAGCCAATGGGATGGAGTACTATATTTGTTTTTCTCTGAAGAAGACGTCCTCGAAAAAAGAGATGATAGCGAAGATGAGTCATAGGAGGAGAAGTTAATTTGAGTATGTGGTTGGGAGTCTGCATCTTGGAGAATTCGATTCATAGACAGATGTCAATCCTGGCGGCCTTCTTGGATATTTTGGTATCAGCCTTGAAATCACTCAGATGCAAATACTTTCTGCAAGCTTCCCTGATCCTTCCAAAACGATCCTGTTGAATCGTAAGCGTGTCTACCCATACGATTGCATGGACTCCTGAAAACGATTTGACAAAGCTTATTTTTCACAGAAAGAGACATTCCACAGTCGCCTAACAGAACATGTCATTTCTGACTTTGACTATGAACATACCGTTAAGGTATGGCAAAGCTTTAATGTACAGACTCCTGGCGGATAACATGATGATTTATATCTGTCAACTGATGTATTACTACTGGCTGATGTGTTTGAGAACTTTTAGAGCCTTTCGTCTTCAGCATTATGACTTGGATCCTATCTATTACATCACACTCCCCAGTTTTAGATTTGATGCTTGTCATCAACTGAGTGGCATAATGCTGGAGCTTCTCAAGGTTGTCCTTGAATATTCCGTTAAGGTATGGCAGCGCTTTAATGTACAGCCTCCTGGTGGATGTCATGATTTGTATTCGAAGTGATTTATTACTACTGCCTGATATGTTTGAGAAGTTTAGAACCTTTTGGCAAATTGGTATCAAACAATGGTTTTGAGCGGACTACTGCTTTTAATGAGGTCTTTGTAGCAGTTTGTATTGATCGAGCGACAGTTGAACTCAACAAATCCATATTCGTTGGGTTTACTGTACTAGATTTGTCAAAACTGCTCATGTACAATTTCCTCTATTATCATATTATGCCTAAGTATAAAGATAAATTTAAATTATTACTAACAGACACTGACAGACTATGTTATTTTCTTGAATGTAGTGCTATAAGGATATGTACACTGGTTCTAATTTGTTTGACTTTAGTGACTATCAGTTGTTGTTTTCCACAGCCAAGAAAAAGGTAATGGGGAAAATGAAAAACGAGACGAATGGTAGTCCTACTTCTGAGCTTTGTGCTTTGCTGGCTAAGATGTACAGTATTTTGTGTGGGGTGAGACTAAAAAGAGGGCCAAAGGGATAAAAGTTTATGTGGTAAACCGTTATCAGAACCATTATAATTATGTTGAAACATTGTTTTATAAATCTCTGTAACAAAATGTAAGGATTGTGATCAGAAGTGATAAGCATCAATTATTCTCAACAAGATTAGATTGCAAACAAATCTAATAAATTTAAAATAAATTAATTTGACTTCAGTGCCAGCCAAATGCAGGGATCTTAAATTTCAAAGCTCAGAGGAGAAAATGGACCGGGCATTCGGTTGTTCTAACACCGGTACAATAAAAGTAGCCTCCCAAACATTCATTACGCCAAAACGGACATTGTTTAATTGGGATTCAGTACTCCAGACCGGAAAAAAACCATTTTTTCGGTTTTTTCAATCTATTTGTAAAAACGATAAAAATTTTTTGCTAGGATTTATTTTTGATTTCGATCAGCAATTTATAACACCTGCCCAGCTGAAACGTCTTAGGGTGCGGAACAATTAACTGTACTGTCATTATTATTTCATCTTTCTATGAAGTTCTGCAAGACATTGATATAAAAATGAGTGCCGATTCCGATTATTCCAAGAAAGGATTGTCCAACCTAAAACCAAAAACAGAGGTTAGTTCTCGTCTGTGCATCGATCGGATTATCGGAACAATATCGGAATAATCTGCTTGATAACTGGTGCAGTATTCTAGAGAATTTAAAAAACCGACTTTATTTGTGCTATTTAACGTCTACGCTGTCAGCAAAGCTGTCAGCGAAATCTATTAAATTCAACAATTAAACTGTTGATACTTGGTGTATATCATTCAATTTCAGGGCAGATATACCCTATTCTATTATAATATTACAGCTTTGCAACCATTGAATTCGTCTACTTTATCAGCAATATTGTTATGTTATATTCGTTATCTTATTTGTAACAAAATGACTCAAACATTTTCAGTGATACCGAACTGCCAAAACTTCTTTTAGTGCAACATATATCTTGCTTGATCAGTCTAGATAAAAACTAAAATTTCAGGTTGCCCTCAGTATTCAACCAGTTATCCCGTCAAATAGAACTAGATGATGTATTCATTCTCGACAGCTACTAGCATTCAAAACATGCTGATTTGCCAAAGTGGTTTTGATGTTATTGCAAATGTTGTGGTTGTTAAGTGCAAATGTAAACGTTAAGTGTAAATGTAACCTGTAAGTTGTTGTTGAATATAATTGTAAACAAATTAATGGAATGTATTGGAACATAAGGTGATGAAAAATCAATGAGTATCGTTTATTTTGGAACATTGCTCAAGACTATGCTCACCCAAACGTTCAACATGTTGCCAACTGCTGAGATTACAGCTGCTATGTCATACTTAAGTATCTCTGTGACAACTTCTAGTCGCAGCGATCTGTAGTGAAGGTGAATTCTAATTTTGTTAAATTTGTCGGTACCATTTTGCAGTACAGAAAGCCTAGAATGCAAAACCAATGCAATGTAAGTCCGTCGATAGCAATTAGAAAAATAGTTTTAAAGGACATGATTATTAGTAGCTGTTCCAATGAATACAATCGATAGCTGACTACAGAAAGTAAGTAAACAATGGTGTGCTTGAATCCAGTCCAATTCAATCCTATGTATAAATTTTGAAGGGGAAGAGAGCTTTAAGATATAATGACATCCAAACCAGTTCTAACGTTTGTATTAAATCCCTGTGATAGTGTCATTGTCCCAGCTGCAGTGCATACGTACGCGTATTCGTCAATGCGCACTTCTAGAATGACGGCGAACGTTTATGATAATCCCTGTGATCGTATCATGGTCCCAGTTGCAGTGCATACTTATGCGTATTTGTCAATGCACGCTTCGAGAATGAAGGCGCTACAATTGGATATCCGAGTCGTGTGCGTTACGATGGACGTCGTTCAATATACTTTCGTAGTTAAGACGGTAGTATGACACATTTAGACTACTGCATTATTAGGATTCCAGCTCACGTGCGTGTGTGAGGGAGCTGGACTTGATTTCTAAAGTGGTCCCTGTAAGCGAGCGAGTGTGCGAGTGAGTGCTCACTATTCGCTGGCTTGTAAAATTAACACAAATTTTACTCTTATTTTAATTTATCTTTTCACCTCGAATAACTGATAACTCTATCAAAGAAAGATTCAATGCAAGGAGGAGGACAATTTAGATTACAGTCCTTCATGACGTTGGAAAAATCGTTTAACAGCAATAGTTGACTCAACGCAGACCCATAGCACAGAATCCCTTCTGTTAGATTGCATAATCTTGCTGTATTTGCGGTAACGTTTGTCGTTAAAACTCCTTCGCAATCTTTGCAGAATGACGACCCTTTCCCACCAAGCTTTGACATGTGCCTGTATGCGCAGGATATCAGACATTCCTGTCGAGTCCGGCTTTTAAGAGAACAGAAACTTCTTCTTCCCACAAATCTTCGATATTCAATTGCCTTAAGCGCTATTGAAATAAATGTGTTTGGTAGGATATGGACGATTTCCCCAGTCATTGAATTGGTTGTGGTTAATAGAAACAAAAGCATTCCGTCGTTTTCAGGCATGAAAAGATTCTTCCTATCGTCAACTGGTAACTTGATCTCAAGCAGGATACCTACCCGACACAAATCACATCATTTGAGTTTTGAGCTTCAGTGTTAATAAAATGACGTTGCAGAAATATACAATCACTGAACTTTATTGTTTACTGAACTGAACTGTTATTTTCGCAACACGCATGCTGTTAACCACTGGTTTACTGTTCGGTAACTACACTGGTATTTAAATGGTGAATCAGTTGCATCAGGTTGAATCAGGTTGAATGAGGTTCTAGCAAGCCTTACGACGGGAGCAATTAACACGGAATAAATAAGAGAGAGAAGGAGAACCTGCTAATTTCAATATACTAAATATTGACACATTGAGGATTCCTGATTTGTTGTTTTACTCGCAGTTGTAAGCCAAAATTTCTACACATCTTTTGGAAACGCAATGATCGTTTGCTAGGAATTATTTTTAGCAGGTAAACTATCCAACGGTTGCATATAGATGATTTTGAAATATGAGGATGAGTTTTAACAAGAAATTTTACATTGGAAGTGTATTTCCAGGGACTCGTTCATCACGTCAGAAATTTTGAGATACTAACTGTTGCCTTTTCCAAAAATTAAATATTTTTGAATTTTTGTAACAAGAGTTTTGCCTAAGATGCCATTTCAAACTCCCTGGCATGTAAAAAATAAAAAACATCCAGCACATCCAGTATTTCTTTAGCAAAACCAATAACAGCACCCATGCTTTCCATACTCACTTACTGCTTTTTATAATTTGCCAAAAATTTCTCTTTGCACATTGCTCTTTCATAGCCGCATATACTTTGTAAGACAAATCATCTTCAATAATAATTTGTACCCCTACTCTCTAGACATGCTGCAACGAATCTAAATTTCACAACAAGCACAGATTTACTTCAGTTTAACCTAATACGATTTTGAGAAATTTTAAGAATATTGAGGAAAGATTAGAAATTCCAAATTTTATGCTAAGTTAAGCATAACCTGAAGATAATCCTGTGTAGCTTTGATGTCCTGTTTCTACTGTTGGGCATGATCCCATAGGGGTTATGTAATGAGATGAATGTTTGCAGCAATCATTTTTTGCAGACACTCTTTTTCCATTTGAAGAACATTTAGCAACCAAGTCTTCGCATAAATACGATATGTTGGATATCAAGTGAAACTGATTAGAATATATCCGTGATAATGATAAGTCTAGAACCCTTGCAGTTTGAAATATACCCATTCCGTGCAAAATTATTTTTTTAGTACTGTCCAGATAGGGTAAGTTGTAGGTGACGAAAAACTGACTAGCTATCGTGTGGTCCACTTCAACAAGACTCAGCCCGTTAGACTTCACATTTACTAAGTACTGCTTCAGCTTGTCTCTGTTGTATCTGAAACATAAGCAGAACCTTTTTGCCACAATATACCAGTTTTCTACTTTTTCTGCTTACGTATTGTCAACTCAGTTGGTAATAGGGTTGCCGTAATATGCGAGACATCAAGTTTGAACAATTGTGTAATGAAATTACTATTTTTGTCACTATAATTGTTGTTTTATTCAGTAAAAAGGTGTTTTGCGTCCTTACAGCCTCACCTAGCAACCAGGAATAGGTTATTAAAATCAGTACAAAAGGGCCTAATTAAAGACAAACTAAGGCCTTACTAGGGAAACTAGTTAAAAGCTAGAATTCAGCAGGTTATTAATTGGTTTTACTGAAGATCTCATGGCCAGTCCAGTAATCCGTGTCAGGTAATCATGTGTAGAAAATGATCTGTATCCGTAATTGTCAGTTATTGCCTATAGTCGCCTGTATGTCTGCCAGAAAACTGCCGGAATTGCCTTAAAATCTCAACAATTCAGTAATTAACAGGGCTTAATTAAGTGTGTGTTACCTGTATTCACGCGGCCGTATTGAGGCCCTTGAACTACATTAATTAGTGAAGTCATTAGGTTTAAGAATGACTTAAAATATGCATAATTAACTAGAATACCTCAACTCTTAGTGCAAGGATTCGAACCTTTGACCTTTTGCCCTTCGTTACATGTGTGGGACGGCCGTATTGAGGCCTCCCACGATTACATAAACCCCTATTGTATCAGCCTTGTGCAAGGGCGGTCGTATTTGAGACCCCTTAACCTCCCTGCCTTTGTTCCCCTCATGTCAGCGTTGCATAACGGTCAATTTTGGTACAAATTCCCCTTAAATAGCAAGAAAACACCTTAGTAGTCACTCTATTAGTACATTTACACAACAAACGGAACAATTACACAATAACACGGTTTGTTCTTCTTTTAATTCCTAAAACAACAAAAAAGTACAAGTTATATCACACATTTCAAATCCTACGTTTCAGTTTTAATTCCATTATTTAGGGAGTTTTCTAACTCCTCCCTCTTCTCTTCTCCTTTTACGGGTCGGCCTTTTATCTTTGACCGCCCGCCTGTTTGTCTGGAGAGCGTGGAAAGCTCCCAGACCTTACGTGAACGAATGCCATTCATGCCATTCATGCATTCAATAGTGACCTTATAAGGGTCACCGCTGACCTCCCACCCACAAAAGGCTGAATTCAGCCTCTGCACTACTCAGTACAAATAGGTAAACAAGTATATACATATATACATAGTTATAACAATAGTAATAGGTACTTAAGTTACTAGTTAATTACATAGGTAGGTGTTAGTAATTCTAGGTAAGTTAGTATTTTAGTTAACTTAGGTATTCATTTTACTTACGTAATTTGTTTTCGTCGTTTGGGTCCTTGATGGACCAAACTGGTGAGGCCCCTTTGCTTTCTACTAAGCAAAGGGAGCCCTTTTGTGTTGGCCGCTGAAGGACCAATTCTTGAAAATATTGGAGTTTCTGTTTACTCCAAATTTATGGGCCCCAGCAGAGACCCCTAAAACTTGATACATAAAATCCGGCCTTTGGCCGCCTTTCTGTCTGATTTAGGGGTCATCTGTTCCCATTAATTTGGGGGTCCTCCAGCCGCCAGACGCGCCTGTGGGCTACCGTAGGTCACGAGTCGGTAGCCCAATAGCAAAAGCGTGATCATTCAAAACAGCCAATTAGCTGTTAGAAGCTGAAAGGCCAGCCCCCTGACGGGGTCTCGACTGCAATTAGCAGTTTGCAGTCAGTGCTTGGCTGGCAGTCGGGGAGAGAGGTTGGTCTCTCTCCCCTTAGAAACTTAGTTTACATTATATGCCCCCACTTTGTCCGTATGTCTCCGGGAGAGGTGTGTCTTGCGCCAATTATACGGAGGTATGGACTATAGCACCTCTCCCCTTCCCCCCATTTCCCCATAGGGTTTTGCTTTCAGGTTCTGCCAGCCAGGCACTCACGATCTGGCCGCCCCCGTGAGCCCATATGTCTTCGGACGGCTCACGGGGTGCACTGCTCTCGGTCCGGGGACCCTTATGCCTGAAAGGCGGTCCCCGGATCCCTCCACTCTCACGACTTTCCCGGGGTCCTTGGACCCCGGAAGACCACTTTCTCTTAACATTATTTCGGGCACAGTGCCCATTATTTTATAACTGTATGTGTGAGGGTGTGGGCCTTTCGCCCCACCCTCTGGGGTATTTTGTAGTAAGGTTTTGTATCTCTCTCAATTGGTTTGCGAGCAGTCGAACCTCGCAAACCACGTCAAAAGGCTTAAAAATCACTATTTCCCCGTTTCTGTCCTTTTCAAAAACGGCCCCTTTTTGGCCCAATTCACCACTAAAAATTACCATGGGTTGTCCTGCTCAAAACCCCATCATTTTCGCCTTTTTCTAACCTTCCGGTTTTCACCATAAAAGCCACTTTTAACTCCCAAAAACGACGCAAAATACTTGGGTGGTTAGTCTAAGGGAGGACCCTCACCTACCCACCTTGAGGAAGGGGAGTTAGGCCACTCCCCGGGAGTAGGTCTTTCAGGTTAGGACCCCCCTTTTTCCCACAGCCGGCAACCAGAGTTGCCGGCCATGCCTTTTCACTGTACTCTTAAACGCCACTGTTTTAATCTTGTCTTGTTCTTAATCATTGCTGGATCAAAATGTGAGGTTTTCTAAAACATCCTAACACAGAAAGTTCATTCTTTTAAAGGCCGTTTTAACCTATTAATTATTAAGATGTTAACTGGGGAATACCGGCTGCCCTTAATTAAAGCTGTCCTTAGCATAGTTTTGTAATAATTGCTTGAACAGCAATTATTGTCCGCCTTGGCTTTTACTCAAAACAAAACAAACACACACTGATGATCACGTGGGAATGGCCATATCTGGGCCATTCCCGAAATATATCCGCACTTCCACGCATTCGTAGCTATTATTAAGAATTAGTTAGGTTAGTATCCTGGGAATTAGCCCCATTTTAGTACTGTTAGGGCTGTAATTGTACTGTGTTGTATGAATGCGGCTCCTCACGTAAACTCCTCCAGTTGAGGTTGTGAGAGAAGTCAAGTATGCGTGAGGCGTGAATGTTGCGTAACTATGTCTGAATAATTGTGTGAATAACTGTGAATGTATGATTGAAATTGTATGCGTGAAATGGTGTAGGTACGATTGTATGCGTGTGTCTACTGTTTAAATGAGTGTGTGAAAGTAGCATGTGTAAACCTGTATGAATGAGATTACGTTTGCTGTGTGTTAATAACTGTATGAATGGGGCTGCTCATGTAAACCCCTCGTGGAGGTCTTGAGTGTAGCCCATTGGGAAACAACTAGTTAAGCAACAATAACTAATGCAGTAGTTAGGTACCATAGTAGAACACACATCATAAACAGTTAGGTTAGGTTAGAAATAACAGTTTAGTCTATGTTAGTTAGTTATTTCTCACACGCGTTTTATCGTACTAGTACGTAAGCTACGTTGGCTAATTTTAATTTTATCCTACTAATTCTGTGGACCGCGGCGAGGGCGCGCGCTTTCAAAAGAGGGGGTATTTTGTGGAAA
>JASAND010019390.1:0-29555 GCA_030248195.1 Trissonchulus latispiculum | reverse complement strand
GCTGTAGAATTCTCTGTTTCCATTTTTCACTTGAGTGTCGTCTTCTTCTTTCGAGCTCTTCTGCTTTTTGTTGTATGTTAGTCATTTATTTATATGTTGTCGCATTTCCCCTTAATTTCAGCCACGAGGGCTTGCAAAAAGCCATTTAGTTTATCAGTTTGTCTTTGATATGTCGAAATCAAAAGGAAAGTCTAAATTGACCAGGCCATGGTCATTTCAGAATGTCTTTCGTTTCATGTAAATTTTTGCAAATCTAGTACTTAGACGTTTCATTCGTTGTTTAGCATAATACGCTAGTCTGATTTCTTTTCTTTAGTATACTGGCTTAGATTTTATGTATCTGTAAGTTTTTGATTTTTGTACATATAGCTTAATTAATTGAATTTGTTTATTTGATCGACATTTCATGTTTCGTTCAGTTTAAGCTTAGCTTAGAGCTGTGCCTTGGTGTAGTTTTTTTCCTGCATGCTAGCATTTTCCGAACAGGAAAACCGTTAACAAAACTGTTATGCTGTACTGTGTATGTAATGTTATGGTTAGCCATCTTGTGTGGGTGCTGTTGATCGAGTGAATACCGTTGAGAGGGTTTGTATTGGAAAACCATTTTAAAGTTCAAACTTTGTGTCGGGGACACAGCAATTGAAAAGTGGAAACTGCATTATTGCACTTTGTACGCGAAGGTTTACGAGTAAAGGTATAAGGAAACGTTTACGCGTTAATCCGAAGCGCGTTTACGTTTTTAAGGTAAACTTTGTACGCCTCTGCTTACTGCTGATTATTTTGAATGATACGTATTTATTTTGCTTTGACGTCGATTCAAAGTTTAACGGCACCGGCGGAACGTTAACAATCGTGAAAAGGAGAACCGAATCAGTAGTAGAACTCGAAGACTTTAACCGTGTTTCAGCAATTTTCACAATTCTGCTCTTCTTCAGAATTTGTTCTAGATTAGTCTATCAGTCTGCTCACACTGTACAGTTCGATCTCCGACATGTTTGATGTCCTTATGTTCTATATTAATTTTGTTATCTTCTAATCAGTTTAGAGCTTAACAGCTAAGGAGTTTGCTGGAAATTCATTTAGTTGAGTGGAGGGGTATATACTTCAGCTACTGTTTATGAAAGAATGAAAGGAGCCCTCAGAAAATTTATTTGATAGTAACAGACGATTTGTTGTTGCTGATAAACGATGATTATTGTTTTTTGTTTGCTAATACTGCTAGCAGTTTTATTGATGTGCATAGTTATTTTAGCTTGGATACGTCATCAGGGACCCGCTGCATAAAAGTGATTAGTTAGGTGTAGTAACTTGGAGAGGACAATAAAGTTAAGAAAGGATCACGGCTTTAATTTCCATGCCATTTCAAAATCTTTAATTATGTTACAGTTTCAGACTGAAGTGTTGTCAGCGTAAAAAGTAGAAAGTTAAAATTGCGGAGTTATATGGTACTGAATTGAGGGGGACACTTATTCAATCAAATTTTGAAATCAAAGGATTCCTTTGAAAGCTAATAAACTAGTCACTTTCATGCAACAGGCTCCAGTTTGCTTGTTCTTATAGAGACATGTTGAAACTATGATAGACTGTTTGTGTCCGTTCCGCGTGATGGTAGTTTTGCTAATGCTTAATGGTGCTTTAGTCTTCTTTTTTCGGTATAATTGCCAAAAATGATAGATATAACTGTAATCTCTAAACAACAGAGGATTTTGATCGATTGATTGATTGATTGATTAAAGCACACAGGACTGTCTCTCTCCGTACTTAATCTTTGTACTGAGGTACATATGGATGTTTTCTCTGTTTTTGTGGTAGATTGTTTTTGTCCGTCTTTGATGTACTTATCTTTTACTTGCAAAATTAAAACCTATTGTTCTTTCTGTTCTGTGTTCTGCGGGAAGGTAGGTGACGTTAGCAGGTGTGGGTGAAAGGTAGGACATCGAATTAGCCGAACCCGAACCGTTCCTACGCCCATCCTTGTGCTTAATACATAGTCGACTTCGTAAACAATGGCAATCGTATCGCGTCCGTAATCCTAGTCCTACATATGTAATTAAGGTTCTAATCGTCTATCGGTGTAATCTTTTCCATAAAATTAAACTTAAAAATTTATTGGACGTAGATGCTGGATTTAAATCGGGATCTGGGTCCGGCATCTTGTATTTTGTACAAGGTTAAGACCCGTCCCAAAATTGTGCCCCTCCAAGTTTTAACGTGGAATTCATGCTTAATCACAGCCCGTTGTAGTGGTGGAGTGGATGGGAAATGAATTGAAATGAGAATGGAAATGAGTTGTGGAAATGAGTCGTAACGTTCATAATATAGCCCTTTCCTTAAGTTGTTGTGAAGTTTAGGGGACTTTCTATGAACGGGTAGTCTATTGTGTGAGTGCGCAGGGTTTAATTCTTGTTTTTAACACAGCTCTGCAGGGATAAAAATTTTTATTAAAATTAACTGCGCATTCGCGAAAAGAATTTTTGGTTTCGCGTTTGAGAATTTAGCTTTCATCATTTTAGAATTTGAAAGAAGAAACTTCGCAAAGTGTGGAAAATTTTAAATAAAATAACTAATAAGCAAGAAAAGCAGTTGCATTTCAACAAATTAATTATTGACCAATCTCAATCTGTCTGTAGCAAAATTATCGTACTTAAGTAGCAGTCGAAAGTGAAATGACAAACAAGTAAACAATGCCAAAAATGCAAAAATTTGTCACGACACAATCTGGCGAAGCCTCCGCAGTGAGAGATCCTACCAGGACACCCGACTCGGAGAGAGACTGATTTTCCTCAGATCAAGGTTTTTCCGCTTTCAGGTGAATTGGCTGCTCAGAAAGAGAACGCGTGTTTATGGTGGTTGAAGGAGGGGACGAATAGGGGGAAGAAAGAAGAGGCATGGTATATATCCCTGTTTATGATGTTTACTAACATATCGCCAGCAGGGGTATCATCTTGGGAAGGAGGACGTCAAAAAATTCCAATTTCGGCGCTGGAGTTTCAAACTGCAGTTCATTGTCCGCATCAGCAGAATCTAATGAAATGTTCAAATTTTCTGAGGGCAAACCCTCTGACACTTCATACTGCTCTGCAGCTTTTTCAACCAATTTCCGGTCAGCTAGCTTTCTGCTTTTTCTTTTGACCCGTGAACTTGTACTCCGGTTCCGCCAATTCAATCAAGGACGCTACAGGGAGCCATTCTGGATTCGGGCAATCAACAACACAGAGGCAAATAAAGCAAAATTTAAAATGACATCGAGGCAGAATTTTGAGTGGAGGATTCTTAGAAAGAAATTTTCACCCTCACAAATTCTGATTAGCACGCCCATCTGTGTTATGAATATGAGCCACTTTCAAATTTGAAGCCGCCGCAAAAGAGGGATCCGATATGATCGACGAACCACCTTCTACCGACGCCTCATAATTTGCAAAAGTATCTGATTCCGAAAGTTGACTCAGCGTTTTATTTTGCGAAGTATCAAAAAGTCTTTCAAAAAGGACCGAGCCGTATGCAAAAGACGCTGAACCACCAATAGCAAATATAGGGCGTCAGGATTCAGGAACCCCATTACAGAATTTCAGTCGGGGTCAACATAAACATGAAACCATTTTTCACAGAAATTGCCCGGATATATCATATATTTGGTCGGAGCCACCCCAAGGAGAAGTTCTCATGCAATTTTGCCGGGGAAGACATTTCTCACCCGACAGACTGCTATAGCCAAAACATTGTGAAACCGTGATCAATTACATCCAAATTGTAAATAACGGCACCATTTTGTTTAGTTGTTTTCACTATCAAAAAATAGATATAGCTTAATTTTATTCAATTGCTCTGCTTCTACGCAATATGTATCGAACTAAAGTTTGGAAATACTAAGGTTTTTCTGCACAACTCTTTCGTTAATAAAATCTGTTAATAATTAAACATTATACCAAGAGTACATAATAGATAAGAGTAAGAAACTCTTACGCTAGCATGTACAAATTATGTAAGGTATGCTCGGTTCATTAACTCGGGATCCCCCCCCCCCGAAGTGTCTGCTCGCTGATTGGCCCACTAGCCTAAGGCTTATTGTAGGCAATTTATTAGTTATTTTAATTAATTAATTATAACTTTAATCAGGTTAATGCAATTAATAAACTAATTCGACAACTTTGTAGCATTTTTTCTGCTCTTTTCAATGATGTAAAAATTGTTGCACGTTACATTCCTTCGAATTTTTGTATTATGCAACAGTTTTTATATCATTGGAAAGAGCAGAAAAAATGCTACAAAGTTGTCAAATTAGTTTTTTAATTGCATTAACCTGATTAAAGTTATAATTAATTAATTAAAATAACTAATAAATTGCCTACAATAAGCCTTAAGGCTAACGGGCCAATCAGCGAGCAGACACACGCTTATATAAAAGCGTGTAGTTAGTGCAAAGTGGGACCCCCCCGGAAGTTTCGGGGGGGGGGGGTCCCGAGTTAATGAACCGAGCATACCTTACATAATTTGTACATGCTAGCGTAAGAGTTTCTTACTCTTATCTATTATGTACTCTTGATAATACCAAGAGTAAGACACTCAGCTCTTCCTAATAGAATAAGCTTGCAAGATGCTCGACACATTAAGGCCGAAATCTCGGGGGGCTTCTCAGCGTGTAAACATACAACGCTGACATTTTTCAAAAACCGGGTTTTCAACAAATTAAATACTATAACTTGAACGAGGAAAGTCGTACAGCAATAATGTTTATATCATTATGTTGCGCAGAACAAGATCTTTTTAATCATCTAAAAATTATGTAGTTTGGTTCAGGCAATGTCTTACAAATCCGGCAACAATGTACATCATTTTGAAGAAATGATGAAATTCCTATAATTTGCACGGAAAGGATATTTTATTGCCGGTTCTGTAAGAGATTGCCTGAACCTAACTATATAATGTTTATATCGTTAAAAAGATCTTGTTCTACGCAACATAATGTTATAAAAATTATTGCTGTACGACTTTCCTCGTTCAAGTTATAGTATTTAACTTGTTGAAAATGCCGGTTTTTAAAAAATGTCAGCGTTGTATGTTTATATACATGCTGAGAAGCCCCCCCCCCGAGATTTCGGCCTTAATGTTTCGAGCATCTTGCAAGCTTATTCTATTAGGAAGAGCTGAGTGTCTTACTCTTGGTATTATAAACTCTTGATTATATGTACGACAATAAATTTTATTAAAAGTTAACTCACACACAATGAGAAAAATGCATAAGCATAATACATACAGATTACAACAAAAAATGTCAGGCTAACTAAATGTCTAATCAAAAAAGTTGAAAATTGTGATCCGTTTGTTCATATTTAAAAATTCTTTGTGTTACTTTTCCTTTAAAATTTTGGATAACAGGAACTTTGAAAAGAAAAGGGCACAGGGAAAAGGTTAGTTTAGTGTTGTTCCACTAAAAAATTTCTCGGGCCGGGCTCGGGCTCGGGCCGGACTGATTTCTCGGTTCGGGCTCGGTTCGGACTCGGGCCAGCACGAGTCCAGCCCCGAAGCCGAAGGCCCGAGTCAAGGCCCGACCGGCCCGAACCGATTCACGGCCCGAACAGCCGGACCAGCTCGAGTTGCTTCAGAACTTAAAAAATTACTCACCTTATTGGTTAATTATTAAAATGAAACAAAAATTAAGTTAAAACTATTTGAAAATAAAAGAAGCTATTTTAACTATGTACAAATATTTACATGTTCAGAAATAAAACACGTTAAACATAGGTATATTTCGAAAATGTAAACTTTTATATTTGAATTTGAATATTTGCATAATATTTGAAATATTTATTTATTTTATTTTACAAATATTTAATGAAAGCGGTGTCTTTTCAAAACTTTGCAGTCTACCTTTCTATTAATAAGTAATAGCAATAAGCAGGAATCAAATGCGACGTATTATTAGCTACCTGATACCTGTAGTCGCACAAAAAGACATGGCTAAGATAACTTGTAATACCTTTGATGTGTCCTATCAAGAGTACATAATATAAGAGTGTGCTACTAGGCGCACTCTACGGTATCAGAGAAAAATCTATGCTCTGCTCGCTAACGGTCCACCCCCCCCGCAAATCAGACCCTAGTGACCCCCCCGCGCAAATCAGTACCTAGTCGAAACGGGGGGACGCTCACTCGCTCTACGTTTATGTGCTTAAGCTCGAAAACACAAGCAGTGCGTGCGCGAATTTTGTGCCTGCTTCGAGCTTCAGAACACAAACATTGCGCACAAAATTCTTTGAAGTGAAGGGTCTAATTTGGGGGGCGTTAGCGAGCAGAGCATAGTTTTTGCTCTGATACCGTAGAGTGCGCCTAGTGGCACACTCTTATGTTCATGTTGTTGTTTCACGATGTTCAAAACAAAATAATCGCAGTTATGCTAAAATGGGTTTTCCGCGAATTCTCCAGCTTAAAGCAACGGACTCCAGCGAATAGACATTGATAAAATGTGCAATTGGACGATGTATCGATTGAGTATAAATAAGTCAAAATTATCTGTAAGATTTGGCAGTAATTTTGACAAAACCTATTTCTTCGAAAATAACCTTTTTTATCCTAAAAATCGTTTTTGGGTTATACTGCCTTAACCACTAGAGATAGCTTAAAGGTTGTAAAAGCAAAAATGTTCATTTTGGTGCCCTCTTTTCAGCCATAACAATCAATCCGGTGTATCGACTACATAATACTGAGAGAATAATGGCAAAAACCAAAACCTTCTTATCTTTGCACCTAAAAATGCGGGACCGGTCCCAGAATGTTAAAGAGAGCTAAAATAATAATTATAGATTTTGAGTCTTTATCAGAGTTCGATCACATTCTTCAACCTCTGAAGGATGTTTGGAAATCGACGAGTATTCTTTTTGTGACTCTCAATTTTGCCCAAACCAAACGTGTACGGTGAAGTTATATCACCCTTCTTCAACAGCTGGAAAGGTTGCAGACACCCTGAATGATATGTACGAACGTAGTATGGTAACTCGATGCGGGGGTCGCTGGCTTAATGATTGTGACGTTCCTTCAACGGTGCATGTTTATTTTGAAGTAGTTTCGAACCTTGAAAAGAAAACTAATTCCAATTTTTATTTGACAGAGATGTTTCATGAGATCCAATTCGGATATTAATTCGCTATTATTCCGTCCGATTTTATCTTTTCACTAGCTTGATAGAGTTTGGAACTTATTCTCGAAAAAATGCCACTAACTGAATTTAGGGGGGGGGCAAATGTTTCAATGAAGCAATTATTCAGGGGAACAAATATTTCAGCCTATAGGGGGGCCAAATATTTCAAGAGGAACAAATATTTTGAGGAACAAATATTTCAGCCTATTGCTCCGAGGGGGGAACGAATATTTGGGGGGAACAAATATTTCAAGACACCGGCCCGAAGCCCGATTCACGGCTCGAGCACAACCCTAGGTTAGTTCCAGATTTCGGCTTCTGAAAATTTTCCCATGTAAAATGTGAAATATCGAATATACTGACAAATACGGTAAAAGGGGATCCGACTACAGTTTGGGCTTTGTATGTTTTATTGGTTTTTCTCAAATTTACACCACATTAGGTGTTGCTCCCACTTTTGGGAAATCGTTATAGTGATTATTAATAATGTTAGTACTGTTACTAAATACCATTATCAGTGTTACACTAACTCAAATTAAAATATTAATCATGATCGTGATTGTAAATGCTGTTAAACAATCACAAGTTTACTGACATGTCTTGGGTATGAAACCTTCACAAGGTTGTACAAATTTCATTTGAAGTTGAAAAAATAATGAAATTTCGACATTTCTTACTTTTTAATAAATTTCTCGGAAACTACTGGCGAAACCAATAAAAATGACTCTCGGCAAGACTCCATGTCGGCTTAGACTAGAGTAAGTTTGATAAGTATGCACAGATTTTTGAAATCCTTGTTTAAAAATGGCATATGGTCTCCTTTGTGTAATCACAATAGAAAGTAGTTACATAAAGTTTAAACATCATTAAAATGTCCTCATTTCAAGCTTTAAAATGATGTCTAATTTGCAATACAAATCGTTAGACTGGGCAAGTTACACATGAAATTTACAAAATGACTGCGGTAAAAGTTACCACCACCTTAAAAGTAATTTAATCGCACTGACTGTCAATTCTTGTTTCCTGTGCTTCTTGCCACATTGTATATGTTTTCTGGATCTCATCAGCCGGCGCGTTAGGATCTACCAGCCAGTATGTTGCCATTGTTCCCTTTCCCTGTACAGTATGAATTCAATACAATAAAAACTATAGGCTACAATGAAAATATATGAGCGCATAGATTTAGATTTCGAAATGAAACGACATACGACATCGCCTTGTATTATATTTAATTATTTAATTTAATTAATTAAATATTTATTTATTATTATTAATCAATTATGTATTAATCATTTGCAGATTGAGAAATTGAACAACTATGAAAAATTCATTTCCATGCTGTTCTATTGTCGATATTGCTCCCATAGTCAGTGATAAGTGAAGCCTTAGACTTACCTTTACCTCGGTGAACCCGCGTAGTTCATATTTAAATTCAGTAAAATTACGAAGAAGTTCTATAAAGCCTTCAGCTGCCTGTATTTTCATTGGCAAACTGGTTGTTTCCATACGTGACGCCGTGTTTACTATAAAAAAGCAATGCTGAAATTTAACTTTAACTATTTCAAAATTGCTAATAATTGCAGATAACGATACCTATCAGCAAGAGTCCATGATTTTCTCCTATATATTAGAAGAAGAGTAAGCCGCTAGAGGGCTCCTCTTCTTGGCATTGCGTAACGGTGCTCCGACCACAATACGCGAATGTTCCCCCGTTTGGGGGGGGGGTCGACCAGAACGACAAAGCATACCCCCCCTCCGCTTGGTGCAGAGGATTACGGTAGTTTTTGTTCTATTCGAAAATGGGTCCCCGTTTGGGGGGGTCGCTCAAGCAGTCTAAGTTTTGCTCATTCTGATTGGCTGTTGGCGACCCCCCCCCAAACGGGGACCACTTTTTGTGACCCCCCCAAACGGGGACCCCTTTTGCATACCCCCCCACCAAACGGGGACCTCTTGTGTCGACCCCCCCAAACGGGGACCCTTTTTCAAAAGCCAGAATCAGACTGCCTACCCCCCCCCCCCCCCACCAAACGGGGAGGGGGTTTCTGCAATCTGATTGGCTGTTGCCTACCCCCCACCAAACGGGGAGAGGGTATGATTTGGCGACCCCCCCCCCCCAAACGGGGGAACATTCGCGTATTGTGGTCGGAGCACCGTTACGCAATGCCAAGAAGAGGAGCCCTCTAGTGGCTTACTCTTCTTCTAATATATTATAGAATTATGAACTCTTGCTATCAGTGTGACCAAGAGTACATAATAACTAAGAGTGTGACAAGCGTCAAGCTCTTAGTTATCAAGCTTAGGACATCATCTGCACGATAACGGCTGACCCCCCCACAAATTAGACCCATCACTTCAAAGAAATTCGCACGCTATGCCTACGTTCTAAAGCTCGAAAACACAACTACTCAGTTGGTTCAATGTGCGTCTGTTTCGAGCTTCAGCACACAAGCATAGCGTGCGAATTTCTTTGAAGTGATGGGTCTAATTTGGGGGGGGGGGTCAGCCGTTATCGTGCAGATGATGTTCCAAGCCTGATAACTAAGAGCTTGACGCTTGTCACACTCTTAGTTATTATGTACTCTTGGTGTGACTTGTGTTATCAAACAGCTGCTGAACTGGACCACATATTAATCTCTTGTTAATATCTTTTTAGAATGTTTTCCAGTTACAGTTAAATTAAGGTTAAATTCCAGATAAATCTTAAGTTAGAGGAATCTCATGTTAGGCTACCTGGTTTTTATAATCTACATCTACCTGTGTCTCCAAATAGGCAATATCTGGGCATCTTCACTCCAACTACTCCAGCCATGCAAGAGCCAGAGTTGAGGCCGACCCGAATTTCTAACTTCTTATTCATATAGTCAATCTTGAAATGACGAGCAACATCTACAGTTCTAAGTGATACACCAGCTATTTCTTGGGCATGTTTGTGACCATTTTTATTTGGCAATCCGCTAACTATCATGTATGAATCGCCTAGAAACATTTAAGAGCCATCATTTTATTTAGTATCTGCTTACATTCACTATGTGGTATTTGTTCTGTCAAGAGTCTATAATACCAAGAGTGGGAAGCTTGGCCCTTCCTAATGGAAATGGCCTCCGAGATGCTCGGCACATTAAGGCCGAAATCTCGGGGGGGTCCCACTTACCATTGTTCAGCATGTGTTTATATGCGTTTGAACTAAAACGCATCTGATTGGCTAATTCCCTACCTTATGTCAAATTTATGTGTATAAGTGAACCCCCCGAGATCTCAGGGCGGGGGTGGTACCGCTTAGCGTTGTTAAGCGTGTGTTTATATGCAGTCGAACTGAAATGTATTTGATTGGCTACTTAGCTACTGTAATCCTCATCAGTGCATTTCAGTTCGACTGCATATAAACACACGCTTAACAACGCGCGCGGTACCCCCTCTCCCTGAGATCTCGGGGGGGTCCACTTATACACATAAATTTGACATAAGGTAGGGAATTAGCCAATCAGATGCGTTTTAGTTCAAACGCATATAAACACATGATGAACAATGGTAAGTGGGACCCCCCCTGAGATTTCGGCCTTAATGTGCCGAGCATCTCGCAGGCCATTTCCATTAGGAAGGGCCAAGCTTCCCACTCTTGGTATTATAGACTCTTGCTTATATGGACCAGCATCAGAAACTCTTTAATTTTTCTAATTAGAACATTGCAGTTGAAAACAGCATTCCAATTATTGCCGAAAAACAACAAAAAATACAGAAACGTAAATAAAATGAAATTGAAGTATATAAGTGTATTCCACAAACAGAACAGAGAAAGAATAAAAGTACACTGGTAGACTTTCCTCAAATAAAAGTAGATCAATTCCGCAATCTACTAGAGATGAAAACAACCTATAGCATGACTGATATATCATTGAAAAGATTTAAAACTGGAAAGAAAACTGAGAACTTAACGGTATCTTGATTCAACAAAACTATATGCCAAGATCTGACTTTCAAAAACTTACACAAATTATACACAGCTGTTTGTAAAAACTAAATTTTGCATTTTTAGCATTGAATTTTACATGGCACTGACATGCGACTGAAAAGGATTTAGTCCGGTTCACATGCTCAGTCGTATCTCACGTGCCAAGTGTCGCGACACTGACGCGAGACTGATAATGGCTTAACTTTTGCGGCGTATCGAGTGTCACTGTCTTTGAAATGGAGCTTTTTCATGGTGGACCCCCCCTTAACAACGCTACGCGGTACCCCCCCCCCCTCCTGAGTTCTCGGGGGGGTCCACTATACACATAATTTTGACATGAGGTAGGGAATTAGCCAATCAGATGCGTTTTAGTTCAAACGCATATAAACACATGCTGAGCAATGGTAAGTGGGACCCCCCCCCCGAGATCTCGGCCTTAATGTGCCGAGCATCTCGCAGGCCATTTCCTTTAGGAAGGGCCAAGCTTCCCACTCTTGGTATTATAGACTCTTGGTTCTGTGTACATATTTCTATGCACATTGCCTTAACCATGCTCTGGAACGTAGTAAACATTAAACCAAACAACTCCATTTTAAGAACAAAGTGAGAAAAGTTACCTATTGTCTCTACTTTGTAGACATCAAATTGGTCAATGATAGCATCGAATTTAGAATATAGGGTGTTTAGCAGATTGACAATTTGAAGCGGCGTTGAAACAGAACACATACCTGTGAAACCTGAAATTAGTATATAAGAGCCGATTACAGATTACAAGAGACTTGGACCCTACAATTGAATTTCTTAGAAATGGAAGAACAAGAGGGAGGCATGCATAAATCGTCCACGCTGATAGCAGCATACTTCCATGTTGTGGCTTTTGAAATACTACTACTGTTGCCTCCATTACTCGAGCTCAGGACAGGCCTGACTGCGAAACTTCACCTAATAGCACATTTCAACTCTGAACATGATACTTGATTGGCTGATAATGTGCGCAGTCATTAGACCTCTGAGTCTGTTCAATTTGACTTTTTATTTTAAAGCTTTGGTTCCATTCAGGCTTTTCTGCAAAAGCTATTCTTGAGTTGTCAATAAAAATCACAACAACGAACATATAAACGAGCACGTGCTATGCTAGCAACTAGCAAGCAGCAGCAACAAATATTGTCAGAGTCGAGACGCCATTCACGTAATCTACGTATACCATAAAATATAGTCTTCGAGGTAGACTTAATATATATACCAACGATATCGGAGAAATATATGGAAACTTCGTTAAAGTACTCAGGTTCCACCATTTGCCCGTCTTTGAGCTTCTGAGCTATTTGCTCTGGTAGCATGCTGTGCAACAATTTCTCCATTTTTGCCGTCACAACTTTCAGATCGGATGTTCTTTCCTCTATCTATAAAATAGTAATGAAATATTCAGCTGGCTGGTAAGTTATTCGTGAAACCAAAAATACATAACTTATAAGAGTATGACAAGCGTCATTCTCTATGTAGTGAAAGCCAAGACGACAACGATGCTGCTATCGCCTAACCCCGCGCAAATTGAACCTCACACCACGTTAAAAGGGTAGGGTATCCAAAAGGGGGTCACTCACTCCTGAATATATATATATAACACGTTGACTCCTGAGTATAACACCAGGAGTACATAATGATAAGAGTATGACAAGCCTAACACTCTATGCAGTGAAGGCCAAAACTATGCTATGCGCTCTATCGGCTGACCCCCCACGAATTGACCCCCATCTCACACCGCCCTATATGGGTACATAGTCCCAAACGGGGGTCACTCACTCGCTTAGCATGTTTTCTACATGAAAGTGTTAAACATACACGCTTAAACCCCCTCCCCAAATTGGGCCGCTATTAATTTCAACGTGTATTTATGCAAAGCAGTGAGCGACCCCCGTTTGGACCACGTTCCCATATAGGGGCGGTGTGAGAGGGGGTCAATTCGTGGGGGGGGGGGGTCAGCCGATAGTTTTGGCCTTCATTGCATAGAGTGTTACGCTTGTCATACTCTTATGAGTATGTATGTACTCTTGATAACACGTATTGCACGCCTGACTGCTACGCTGGTTATGTACATACATAAACGTGTCCAAAGCTATAATTTTATTTTTTACGTTAATAATGCCGATCTGGGCTCAAGTATACATTCCCCCCTCAGCCAAATGCACAAAGTGAACTTTTTGTGCCAGTTTTCAAAGTTAAGTTTTTTCAGCTTGGATGAGATGGGTGAGTTGACAAAAACAAAGCGTGACTATAGCGTATTGAGATTTGATCACATGCTACAGTGGATGCTAACTGCTAAGTGTAACGATTTGATCGCACACTACACATCTGTTAGCAGATCAAGCAGCCCAAGACGAGTCCAGTGTCAGCGACGCGTCCAATGCTGGTGCAAGCAATCATTATTGCTCCCGAGATGGTTAAGTGCCACTCTGCCCAAACTAAGGAATAGTCGTGTTTTGCAGACTAGACCTCTACAAACTTGTTAAGGGTAAGCCAATCTTAAAAAATCAAAATACCATCATTTACTTGGTATCCGGGGTTCCCCCTGTTTTAGTTTTCTCCTCTCATAGAAATGTGCTGTTTAATCCTGTAAATTTTGAGGAAGATCGACATCTTGCCAGCTAGGGGATCAGATCACAACAAGTTGCACTTTTTGCTCACCCAACTAACCCAACTCACCCAAGCTGAAAAAGTGAAACTTGACACATCAGTAACAAACCTAACTATGATGGCACGAAACGATCAGGACTCTAGACGCAAACTGTAACTTTAGGGGAGGGGAAAATTCTGTACTTGGACCCTGATTTACTTGTAATGTATCTTTACTTTTAATGGGATCAATGAAATTAAGGAAGTTAAAGTGGAATGTCGTGACAGATGGAAATACAGTTACAGTACATGAAGATTCTGAACTGAAATCACTGCCACTAATTCTGTACGGATAAACGATTATCCCACAGAGTGGACTGTCGACTTTACACTAGCTATTGGACTCGTTAAGATAGTGAAGACTGTAATATGTTTACCTTTTCCTCCAACTGATTCATATATTCTTCCATTGAGTCCATAAGTATTCCAACCACGCCTTTGTTCACATTTCTTGACAACCCCATTAGACTTGTCTTAATGTCCGTAAAGGTTGGGCGAGACAGGGGATTTCTAGCCAAGCATTTCTCTATGGGCCCTCTGAGGGAACGAGATACCTCCTTGGGAATGAAGGGACCTTCGTCTGGCTTGGTGGCCAGTCTATGGAGCAGTTCTAAAATGGTAGATCTGTCCATGCCGTTAAAGGGTTCCCGACTTTGAGATAGCTCCACTAACAACATCCCGAAACTGTAAACGTCACTGGGCCAGGCCAGATGGATATCTTCAAAGGTTTCCCGCAAAAGGATAGGGTCGGTATACTGTAGAAGGAGTATGGTAGGAGTGGAAGCAGAACCAGCTGCATAGTCTTTCAAATATTTATCACGAAGCAGCCAAGCCCAGCTGGTCGGTCCATCTACCGTTCTGATTACTTCAGACTGCGCCCAGTCTCCAATCCGAACTGCCCAGTTTGAATCAAGATAGCAGGTTGTAGAATTTAGGGCTCCGTGGACCACTCCTTTTTCATGCAGATACTGCATCCCGTTGGCCACATCAATGGCCAGCACTAGACGGACATCTTCACTGATATGATACTTATCTCGACGAAGCATACTGTGGAGCCATCCGCGATAGTTGCCATAGCGGTGCACAAAGGAGAGCGGTTCGTTGCCAAATTTGACCAATCCAATTAGCTTCATAACATTATGATGTGTTATGTTGTTGACCAACTCATTTATCTTTTTGCTTGTTTTCGTTTGATAGGCGGAAGGATGATGGGCAGCGGAATGGCAGTGAAATAGGACCACCGGATTTCCGTAGTATTTCCCCAGACTCATGATCCCAGACGCCATCGAGTAGCCGGAGTCTGCGGTTTTGCTGCTATTCATCGATCCCTTGCTGGCCGTTGTCTGTTTTGATGCCAACATGATGTCAGAGGGCTTCATTAGCCAGGTTCTGGCCTCTTCTTGCCTTTTCCTGATCAGACGATGGTAGTACACAAAACTGAATCCTAACAGCACCACTACGACAATGGAAGTGCAGCCTACTCCCGCCAGAATTTTCATCGGTCTCGTCTCTCGACTGATTTCCGCATCTTTTTGTTGTTCCATCATTTGGTAGACGTAGTCTCCGTTGCATGTGATTCGCTTTAGAATGGTTGAACGAATGTACTCTACTGTAACATCACCGACCGGAACAAAATGGTGTCGCCGGGCTACCTGTTTTGCCTCAGGAAAAGTTAGAAACCATTCGATGTATCGTACAAATTCGATCATTTGCTCACAACTAATTCCTGGCGAGGTTGAGATGTTGACTATCATATAAGTGTACATGGACAGCGGATAGGCATATAGTGATGTCATGGAGAGCAAATCCACTGTCAGCTGATTCTTCAAGCGATCTTCAGCAAATTCCATTGCATCACGGACCCCTGGAAGAATGGCCTCTTGGTTTATTAAATTTCCACGGTAGTTATAGAGGGAGGCCACCTGAAGCTGGTACTCAATCGCAGCATCGTTAGAAACGTATCCAATGGCGTTCGGGATTGAGGTGACTATCCCAACGACTCCTATATTTCCCTTGGCAAATAGGTAGACGGAGTTATTAGGGAAATTGGAGCTACCGTTCTTTGTAATGTCAGAACCTTGAAATACACCGTAGTGTGCGCGCCAATACTCGGAGACCTCGGAAAATGCCTTTGTCAGAACTTCTGTTGTACCGACTTCCTCTCTTCTGGCGACGGGTAAAATTTGTTCATTAGGTAAAACGTCATCGTTTCTTTCCTGCAACTTAGTGTCATTCCAGTATCTTATTTTTCCACTGTATATATCCACCAAATCCTCCAACTGCAATTTTAGCTTCACTCCAGGAACGTTGTAGACAATGACAAGAGCCCTGCAATGAATACAAGGTTTTGTTAATATTAATGTTAACATTAAATTTTAGAAATCAGAGTGGAACTTAGATGCATTCGTCAATGCTTATAAAATATGCCACCAAGAGTGTATGCCACAATAGCAATTAAGATTGCTGCCGCAGACGATTCAATTTTATGCCACCAGAAACTTGCTATTGTAGTAGAGTCATATTATGGAACGTTCTGTTACAGACAAAGCTAAATTTACCTAAGACCTGGTTTGAATCCAGACTATAGGGATGTTTTCTAAGACTGGTGACACAGAAATTTCCAATTTTCTAACAAATGCTCTTCATATTCTTTTTGCTGATGACCTAAGTTTCCCCCTTCTCTTCTTGTCTTGTCCGTCATGGACTATATACTGGGAAAAACAGCTTGGACATGACAGAGAATTAATGACAAAGAAAATAATCGCAACATTATCATCTGAATACTGCTCTCGGCATGTATGGATCAATTTTCATAGAGCTAGTTAAAGTACTGTTTCGGGTGATCTTCAAATCCCATGATTAAAACAGATTTAGTAATTCTAACAGAAAAACAATGTAAAGTATCAAACGTTATGCTTGTTATATACTTACCCTCCAAGAATAGGAAACATTTTAAGATTTGGATTTTTCTCATAGAAGTCACGATTTTTAAGCTCGTCTGATCCAGCAAATATGTAGTCTTTATCAGTTTCACAAATTTCCCGAATAACGCATTCGCCCATGCCAGAACCGGTGGCATTATAGCTAATAACGACGTTAGCATATCGGCTTCTTTCCGTCGTATAAATTACAGACCATTCCTTATAGGTACTGACCGGAAAAACCGACCCTATGCCGTGAAACGAAACTGATGTTGCACAATTGTTTTGGGTTATTAGAACAACATATACTAAAATTCCAAGAAAGAAAGCCATTGACCAAATGCACGAAAGACCTTATTTTGGTGCGTCAAAATGCTTTCAAGAAAATGAAACTGATGAGCTACGTACAGCTAAGACTCCGAAGCCTGATCTTGCGCGGCAAGCTTTTGGTTAAGCTCATCTTTTAGCGATTTTTGCCTGCCCTTAATACTTTTAACATAAAATTCACCTGCGTCAAGTTTACAGTAATCTGTTGTTGCATTAACAGAAAGAATGTAAAACAGATTCCTCGGGTAATCTAATCCGTGTACTTTAAAACCTCGTCGCACCGAAAATCAAAAAGGGAGCACTCAGAAAATGGAAAAGGTGAGAAGAATTGGACCGTCCCTTGCATCTTTGATTACCGTAAACCGAGCGTATATTTAATAGCATGGAGGGTCAAATTGTTCAATTTTTGCAGCAAATGCGCAGGCTGCAAAATGTTCATTACACTGAAACGAAATGTACTTGAATATGCAAAACGGAAATGTTAAATCGAACCAATATCAGTTAACATGTGCACACCCCAGTCGCTTTCGCCTGCGACTAGAAAGCTCTAAAATGCAAAAACTGTTTATTTCTGGCAAGCTCTTCATTGACTTCGTCAATTTCATATTCTTGTTTGTCAGTGTTGCTCAAATTGTGATCTTGACTATCTAAATAGATTCAACACATTAATGCAGTGAGATTGATGCATGCATTATAATTGAAATAAACGATTAAACGAATTTCACTTACCCAGCTAGTATTGGAAAAAGTTTTAAATGAGGATGCTTGTCATAGTATTCACTGTTCTTTAATTCATCAGATCCAGCAAATATATATTGATTTCCATCAACGCAAACGTCTTGAATAGCGCACTCTCCAAGACCAGAGCCCGTGGCATTGTAAATAATATGAATTTGCTTGTATTTACTTCTTTCGGTGCTGTACATCACAGACCACTCCTTGTAGGTACTTACAGGGAAATTTGAACCAATTCCGTGTATGACTAAGTTTTGTTCACATTGAATTAGACAAGCAAAGCATAATAACAAAAGTATCCAAGATGCCATACTGACATAAACTTTTAACTGCAAAAATTGGTTAATAAATATAACAGCAATTTATCTAGAATGGAGACTGACAATAAAATACAGACTATTGTTCCAAAACAAATTAATCTAACTTTTAGATTTCATCTCATCGATGGAATGGACGCCATGGAATTTCATTGAATTTTCACTATATTTAGCTGCATTTTACCTAACTCCTAATTACTTAAGGGGGTCCATTTTTGAGATCATTTTTTGTCTTTCTCCGATCTCGCTGATTTTTACATATTTTATTGTTCAAACGGTATATTTTAACGAGTTTCTAAAATTAAAATCGTAAGTATTACGGTTGTTGATTAATTTCACCTCGAAGTTGAGATCTTATGTGCTAAACATAGGCAGTGGGAAAATTTACCAATTTTCGCTTGCACCAAAAAATCTGCCGACAACCGTGAATTGTAGCATCTAGCCAGAGCGAAATAGGACGAACACAACTTTATCAAACCCATATCAAAACTGGTGACCAAAGTAATGAAATAGGTTCTATCATTATAGCAGTTATAGTCCAAGATAATATCTTCATTTCGGTTTCTTTATACTAATTTTACTTAAATGAATATGGACAAATTTTACACTAAAATAACGCTAAAATGTTAGCCTGCGGTACCTTGGAATTTTTTAATTTATTCTTGAAGGATTAAAATTTAACACGATTTTAGTATCAAGTCAAATCTTAATCCTTCAAAAATTAATTAAAAAATTTTATGGCCTAAATTTTATATTCCAATAGCTAAGTTACGCGGTTTAATATTTTGTCGTTATTTCAATATAAAGTTTGTCCAGATTCATTAACGTTTGTCAAGATATTTTCGGCGCACGCGAAAAAATGACAACTTTTCTAATTTCCTATGTTTACCACATGAAATCTAAACGTTGAGGTGAAATTACTCAATAACCATAAGACTTGCTACTTTAATCTTGAAAACTCGTTCAAATATACTGTTTGGACATTAAAATATGTAAAAATCGGCGAGATCGGAGAAAGTAGAAATATGGTCCAAAAACGGACAGAATGTTGAAGGAGAAGGAATATGTGTCGAATATGTGTCGATAGGAATATGCTGATAGTAATGGATTCTTTAGCCATAGGAATCTAGTACAGTCGCGATCCGGAGTTTGCAATCCGACTTGGAGGAAAGCTTTTTCGATGTTTGCAATGGCCACTATGGACGATCTGCTGGAAAATGACAATCTTGAGGAGGTGTGGTCAAGTTTTAAAACGACGATAACATCCGCTCTGACTTCCAGCTGTCCTAAAGTCCAAAAACAAACGCGACCTTGGATTTCTGCTCGCACCCTGGAAATTCGAGATAGGCGGAAAAGGGCATCTGACAAGCGCACTCGAAACTTCCTGCACAGAGAGATCCAACGTAGTCTTCGAAGGGACTGCGACACTTGGTGGGATGAACGCGCAGCCGACGTCCATAGCGCTGCTAACCGCGGAGACAGCCGTTCACTTTTCCGCATCGTCAACGAAATGGCTGGCCATACCCAATCTACACTGCCATCTACTATCCTAGATGCACATAGCGCAAGCATCACCGACCGCTGCCAACGCTCACAGCGATGGGCCGAATATTTCAGGGAACTGCTCAATCGCCCAATCCCTGCATCTCCCATTGGTGTTGACGAGGAGAATGAAATAACCGAAAATTCGCTTGTCGATCAATCCATCCCTTCACTCGAGGAGGTGAAAAATGCCGTTGCTTCTCTCAAAGTCCGGAAAGCACGCAGCGCATGCGACATACCGGCGGAGGCTTTGAAAGCTCTCGATGAGCAGTCGCTGAACGTATTGTGTCACCTAATTAATCTTATTTGGCGCAATCAAAAAGTTCCTGCTGAAATGAAGAAATCAATCATTGTTCCTGTTTTTAAAATATGACTGCTCCAACTACCGCGGAATAAGCTTTCTTTCGATAGCCGGAAAAGTTGTAACTGCAATCATATGAATGCGGATGTTGGATCTGTACGCATCTACTCTACGTGAACGTCAAGGAGGATTTCGGCGAGGAAGGGGTTGCACTGACCAGATATTTGCTTTGCGCCAAATCATGGAGCGGCGGATCAGACACGGGAAACCCACCGTAGTATGTTTTGTTGACTTTGCGGCTGCGTTTGATAGTGTCCACCAGCAATCTATGTGGGACATCCTTGCCATTTGCGGGGTATGCGGTTTGCCTCGATCTTTCTTAGCCATCCTAATGGACCTTTATTCTGAATCATCTTCCTGCGTGCGAACTCAGGATGGATTATCGCCAGAATTCGCAGTCCGCACAGGAGTTCGCCAGGGTTGTATTCTGTCCCCTCTTCTGTTCAACCTCGTATTGGACTGGATCCTTGCCAAAACGATTGACGATAGCTCAGACGGTGTATTGGTCGGTGATAACCTAATTGTAGCCGATCTAGGTTATGCCGACGACATCGCTCTGCTTCAATCCGACCCCATATCAATGTAAATCTGCTTGATCGACTCCCGAGTTGCTGACAGTGTGGGACTCAAAATCAAACCCTCAAAAACGAAGGCAATGTCCATCCACACCCCTGCACCAACTCTGCAAATCTACGGTGAGCCCATTGAAGCAGTGACATCGTTCTGCTATCTAGGTTCCAAGTGCGTCAGCTATTGCCCCAGCAGAAGATATCTATGTGCGAATTGGCAAAGCTAGCAGCACGTTCAAACGGCTGGCTGCCCGTTTATGGAGGAACAATAACATTCCAATTCCCACCAAGCTGAAGATCTTTAACGCCAGCATCATCCCGATACTTCTGTACGGATATGAAACTTGGAGCCCTCTTGCCACAAATATTGCCAGACTCGAAGTGTTCCACATGAGCTGCCTGCGCTCTATCTTTGACGTGTGGATCATATTACCAACAGCGAAATCCGTAGACTCTGTTCCAGCCAGCCTACCATCTCTGAAAAACTCCGACAGTCCCGATTACGCTGGCTGGGCCACATAGCCCATCTGTCTCCGGAAAGGCTTTGTGCCAACATCTGGCACATACCTGCACCCAACGGCTGGAAGTGTGTTCGTACTGCCCCTAAGAAGACATGGCTGTCAACAGTACAATGCTATCTTAAAC
Organism: Trissonchulus latispiculum; assembly: GCA_030248195.1. Taxonomy (NCBI): domain Eukaryota; kingdom Metazoa; phylum Nematoda; class Enoplea; order Enoplida; family Ironidae; genus Trissonchulus; species Trissonchulus latispiculum. The sequence goes on along the minus strand of JASAND010019390.1, from coordinate 8,381 downwards.
ACCTAAAAGATGCGTACGGCGCAGCTGTCTGTCACGAAGCTTCCGGGAACTCATTTGTGACGTGGCGCAAGATCGGGCTCAGTGGCGACGTGTGATTCTGGAGGGGAATCCGACAGCTGTTGGCAACGACTAGCTCCAGGATTAAGTGCAAGTAAGTGCAAGTGCAACGATGGACGATCGGCGAAAACGGATTATTAATCCAACTAGATCTTCCATGTAATTTGGTCCACGGTATATTAGATCATTGAGACTTCGGCCATCAGATGTTTTGGAGCTTGCCTCGTATACAATACGAACTTTAGTAGTGGCACTATCGGTCCTGACAACAGGAAAATGTGAGGTGTAGTGAATTAATGTTGACTCTTCATTAGTCATCCCCTGGATTACTTCTTCAATGATTCCTTTATTTTTGGTATGTGAAGATGTCGTGATGCCTGCAGATTATCTGTGTTGCCTAGAGTCGGTTGCAGTGTTCTTAGAGTTGAATGGAGGCGGCGTCTAGCAGTGCCGAAGTTGCATCGTAGGCTTGGCTTATCATCCTTCCATGGCCAGCGTACATGGTATCGACCATTATTGCATTGAATCTGTTGTGCAAATGTTTGTTCGATAGTGCTATCATGAAATGGTAGGTCCACATCGAATTTTGTAATCCCAATTGCATCTAACTCCCATAGTCTGGCGGGATCTTCATACATGTTGGTATGAAGCATTTGTATGGCAGTATGTACTTTTGTCTTGGTTAAGTAATTGTCTGACAGAATTGGTCCAAGTGACGTGTGGTAGATTGCCATAGCTTCCCCTATAGGTACAATTTTGGAAGTTGCTTTCGGTCCCATTAGCTTATTCCGGTAGTCCATGCCAATGAGAATATCGATTGGAACTGATTTGTTCTTGGTATGGGGTCGATTCAGTATTTTGGCTTTTTCTATGATATTCTTAGTGTAGTTGTCTAAGTGTGTAGGATGCAACGGTAGTGATGATGCCATGTTGAAATGGCATATGCTGAACGAACTGGTGTGGCTTCGATTTTTTCGGTTGTATTTGTATTGAACCTGGCTGTGTCTAGTATAATTTTCTTTAATGGTTGCAGATGTAGCTTTTTCATTGCATCTGTGCTAATGCAAGTTGTTCTTGAACCAGAATAAAATAGAGTCGCTATGCAGTTGTGTTGTATAGCCAGTTACAGGGTTGAGCACTGGTGCTGGAAAGGACGACATTACTATTCCGTCCTGTTCATCAGAATTGGCAACATGGACTTATTTTGGAGCTGAGTCTGAGAATTCACGTTTATATCGAATGATTCCCAGTAGTTACTACATTCCAAAATGTTACCCGTAAAGATTGGTACGGTGATTTTTGGGAGTCGAGCAAGGGAACTGTCCGTTTGAGCATCAGGTCGAGCTGCTGGAGCTGAGGCCCCGAAACTGGTAGCAGTGTTGTGGCTTGCCTGGTTAGACAGCGAGCCAAGTAACAGCTCCAATTCTTTGCGACGGTCGTGTCTTTCCTGGTGTCGTTCTTCTTTGGCCAGGGCGCGGTCCTGTCTGTTCATTTCCATTTGTCATTCTTCTCATTGACTTTCTTGGCGTTCCAATCGGCGATCTTCTCGATCCTGTTGAAGCTGGTGCATTATTAGATTCATCATATCGAGTACTGTAGTAGTCACCAGGTCTGTCTGTGGATGTAGTTTTTAATCAACGCGGGAGGTGCTTGAATGAGGTTCCGTTGATACCGCTTGATTCATCTCCGCCGCCATGGAATCAGATAACAACAGCGGGTTGCAACCAAGTTGCAGTAAGGGATCCTTTGAATACGTTTTAGCTGACAGGAGTTGTTGAGGTAACGACACGTTGCAGCAGTCACTGCAACCCCAAGGGAATTCCTTGTTTTTGAAGTTCTTGAATAGTCCAGGAGGTAACTGATTTGTCAAAATGCCATTGATACACTTAGAACACCACCATTGTTGGCAGGTATCACATAGGAGGTCCTCTGTCGTAGTTAAATGACAATTTTTGCAGGGCGAATCTTCGCCCATGAGGAATAGTACCGCCAGAGGCAGGCAGAGTAGCAGTATAGATTAAACAGTGACAGTTGGGTTCGCTCTGCTACCACACAATTGTAGCATCTAGCCAGAGGGAATAAGACAAACACAACTTTCTCAAACTCATATCAAAACTGATGACCAAAGTAATGAAATAGGTTCTATCATTATAGCAGTAATAGTCCAAGATAATATCTTCATTTCGGTTTCTTTATACTCATTTTTACATGAATGAATATGGACAAATTTTACACTAAAACAAGCAAGATTTTGTGCAAAAGGTTCAGTTTCCGCTGGACGGACATTTAAGCAATTGTAAACCTGCTGCGCAGCTAATTATTTTATGAGAGAGCTCTTAATTGCTTATTACAGAAAATATACGTGCAAAACATTGTTTAAAGATTTTTATAAAGCTTGAGGAATTCATGTTTATATCGAAAATAAGGTTTAAACTATTCAGCATTTGTATGTAACATGTTCCTGTAAGCTTTATCATACTTGGGAATCCTTGCTGAGCTGAAATATAAATGACAAAAGTTTAACTGTAACGATGAGTCATCAATTAGAACAGAGAATAGACATTTCCGATTTTGGAATTGAAAGTAATCCCATTCATATATGCGTAATATGTATATAAATCGGAAACAGAAGTTCTTTGGAATGAAAGATAAGATTTCACACACAAATCATACTAGCCCTGTCTTAAACCATTGTTTACACGCATTTACGGTGAAGAGTATATTTATCAAGCAAAATGCGTGTGAGGGCTTGGGCCGAGCAAACATAAGAGACCTGCTGCGCTGAGGCGCAGCAGGAATAACACTAAAATGTTAGCCAGCGGTACCATTGAACTAGAATTTTAATTTAGGCTTTTAAAATTTTTTAATTTATTCTTAAAGGATTAAAATTTAACACGATTTTAGCATCAAGTCAAATCTTAGTCAAACGCACATGCACTTTCGTTCGCTCATGGATAGAGCAAATTCATACCCACTTGCGTGAATTGTGAGTTGTTCTTGGTTGCAAGAGGAAAGCATAATAGATTGATGACCATTAGCCGAAAGTGCAAAATGCATATTATTAATTATGCACCTTATAGTAAGCTGATACTTTGCGATGCATTTTCGATTTACTTTGTATTTGTCATGTCACAGATTTTGCTGCATCAATGTTTTTAAGAATCATATAATTTTCTAATTCATGTCAAATTACAAATGATAGTTGACCGGAATTGAAACTAAGCAAAAATACTTTCAGCTTATCGTTGAAGTGAATCTAAACTAAGTATTGACTCCTGTTTTGTTTGAACCGATACGTTAAGTGTCGGCTTTGCATTATACGATTTTATGCGAACTTACAATTTTTAATTTTTAAATGAATGTTTGTGAAGTTCTTCCTTTTGAGGTTTAAAAATAAATATTAACAATTTTTACAACCTAATTTTACTAGATAACTATTAGAATACATTAAAGCAAATTAAACTAAAGTCTGACCAAGAAATGTAGGGAGCGAAATAGTTTTGTTTATACTGAATTAGCGGTACATTTTTGCTGCAGCAATGCATATATTTTCTGAACCGTCATGGCATGAATTTTCTTCAATTCGAAAAAATTAAAATTCATCTAAAGAAGCCGATTTTTTAAGTTTTGAAAGATCAGTAGACACCAGGAACTAACCGTTTGGTGGAAAATTAGCCCATGTCCCAAACATATTGTATCGCAAATATCAGCTAATTTCGTCAAAAATTGCGATAGTTATTCAACTTTTTTGATTTTCATAATCCTTTGATCTTTGCCGCTTTTCCAAATTTGACTGGCTATTACTTACGACTCACTCCATGGAAAAATTTTCCAATTGGATTTTCTGGACCGCCTATGTCTCAGCTTTCATGTGATCTATTTGGTTTTGTGAATCTTAGGAAGCATTCAGCAATACTTGTGAATGTTAAACATTAAATTTTAAACAATATTGAAAGGGCACCTTCAGACGATGCATAAGGAAAAGAACACTTACAAACATTGATAAAAACTAAAGAAATGATTAAAATCAGACACAATAAATTTTGTTAATAAACCTACGACTAAATAAACAAACCTACACCCTTAAATTGCAAATGAATTTCTAAAATAAAGAGAAACAAACGACCACCACACACACGGCGAACCAAAACATATTGAGCCAACTAAAAATTCAACCAAGCAAATTTAAATGAAAGCAGAAGAAGAAGGGATAGAAAATGGCTAACACTTCATTTTCTCTCCTCATCATGTCGCATGAGCTGAAACTGAAACTGCAAACAAAGGCAAACCAATATTGATAAGAACTTCTTGACTAGTAAAAATGACACGCCCATATGTTCTGATGATTACTTATTTGCTCCAGAATTAATTATTGTAATGGAATACAGATCTTCTTATATAAGAATGCATAAACTTCTTCGTGCTTGTAAATCTCTTAATCATATTTCACTCTGCACCGAGGAAGCGATAATTAAAGTAATTTACATGGAAACCATTATCATTAATGTTCAAAGAGCAGGTTGATAAATCCAAAACGAAAAATAGTTTCACAAACAAAGTATAAAAACAGTTAGGATTTTGATTTCATTTGGATAAAACAAGGTTGCAAACAATTATGTGGGATCTTTAGTCTTTGCCACGGGAGAATCGGTCTCATCTCCCCCCACACCAAAAGGGGGGATCTCTTTTGGAAATAAGCTACATCTAAGTGAAAGTTAAATCCACATTTCCTCAAAATTTCTTAAACACTACTTAGAACTACAAGTAATGAGTCACCTAATCCCGAGGACAATGGAAGCGGAACATTCATTTTCGAAAGTAGAGAGTGAGCTCATGTCAACATCGAAAATGCCATGACTCAAGCTTATTATCAGGTCATACTTAGGTCGTAATAGTATGAAAATTTGGTAAAAGAAGTAGGAGATTGCTGATTCGTCATGAATGTGTGATTTTGAAGTCAAGAATAAAATTCGAACGAAATTGAATTTATTTCAAAAAAATATTCAAAATTCAATTTAATTTAAACAAAAACAAAAATGAAAACATGACCGTGTACAATAATATAGGGAAAACCCCCATGCTAACACCAAACTCTAAACGATGTCCTGAGCTTCTCCAATTTGATGATGAATTTGCTCAGAATTCAAGTTTTAGTACCAAAATAGACGATTTTTGAGCAAACAATTCCGGCGAAGCCGGAAGGTGGGGTGGAGGGAGACCCCCCAGAAATCGGTTCCCCCCAGACTTGGGTCTCCCCCCCCCTTCAGGATTCGGGCCTTCCCCCTCCGAACTCTAAAGTGCCCGGAAAATAGGGTTTTGTGGGTAAATTTTGAAAAATGTTTCTGGCTTCGCCGGATTTTTACCCACTTTTAAGCATTTTTTAGCTATTTTAAGCTTAAATTTAAGTTTAAAATAGTTAATTTTTTAACTTAGCAGCAAAAATAGCTATTTTATAAACATTTTTCTCAAAAATTATGGCCCCCCCAGAAATTGTGCCCCCTCCAGACCTGGGGTGAGGGGACCCCCCAGGGCCCAGACCATAGATGCAACGGAGATTTGGGGGTGGGGGAAGTGGCGCACATAGGAAATTTTTTCAGGGGGGGGGGCGGACCTCAAAAAAATGTGGGGGGGTCTGGGGGCAAAATTTTTGCAAACAAGGTTTGAAATTCAAAAATAAGCGACATTTAACAAAAATAGAATAAATGTCGCGCCTAACAGGGGCGCACCCAGGATTTTGAAGAGGGGCAGGTCGAGCATTAAATTTTATTGCTTCCGCCAGATGGACAAGATTTCGAAAGTGCCGTTCATCCACGCGGAGGGTCTGGGGGGCGGAGCCCCCCAGAAGTTGAGAAAATTTTAAAACTATGAAAAAATCCGCAATGGAAACCTTTAAAGTTTTATATAAACAAAAGTTGAGAATATTTTGAAATTATGAACAATCTGCTTATAATGGCAGCCGATATTAAAAGATCTGAAATATATTGTGTACGTATGCGAAATTTAATGCGTTTGGAATGCAACAAATTTAAGGAAATTAAGCCATAAAAGCGCCGCAGGCGAGAAAAATTGAACTAAATGGAGCTAGAAAAGCGCCGCAGGCAAGCAAAATTTATATACGTATATATATATGTGTGTTAAAAAAGTTGCTATTGAAAGGTTTAAAACGCTGAAATAAGGGTAGATTAAGCAAAAATGAGCTCAATTTCGCGCCGCAGGCGCGAAAATTTTTGGATTATTATGTCCGCGCTACGCGCGGACACTAAAATTTTTTCCTTACGTCTGGTTTCGGGGGGGGCGGCCGCCCCCCCCCCCCACCCCCCTTAAGTGCGCCCCTGGTAGGGGGCATAGGTGTACCACCTGTTTGGGTTGGGGGGGGGAGTAGAAGGTCCAAATTTGGCTCGGGGGACCCCACCCAAATCCGAAATTTGGGGGAGGGGGACCCCCCCTAAACTGTACCCAAGTTTTTTTGGCTAAAAATGCTCCTTTTTCGATGTACAGTACATTAAACATACTCAAAAGCTTCTGTCAATAGTTTTCGTATGCCAAAATAGGGCTTGAAAATTGACAAATTTGTGCTAAAATATGCCTAAATTAGCCCAGATTGTGGTTTATAATTGCGTATATTACCTTTTAATTGCCATAAATAACCATCTTTAGCTCTTTATATGTGATTTATAGCCATTTTTTCGAAAGTTTTTCAAAAATTTTCAGAAACTGCAAAAAATTTTTTCAAAAATTTTGCATTTTTTACCTGGTTTGGACCCAATTTTAGGGGGGGAGGGGGGTTTGAGCTCGGCTTGGGGGGGGGAGTAGTTGAGGTCGGGTAGGGGGGAGGGGGGTCTGGCCTCTCCGTGGGGGGGGGGGTCTCACAGGGGGCAAACTGTAGCCTGGTACACCTATGGTAGGGGGAACCCCCAATTTTTTTGGGGGGCCACTCTGGACCCCCCCCCCCCCCCCAGGACCCCTCCAACCCTCCCCCCAAAAAATTTTTATATTTTTATGCCAAAAATCGCATTTTCAGCCGTTTCCAATGCCAGTTAACATTCAACTAGGAAGTAATTTTGACATTAGACATTGTTTTTAAACTCAAAAACTTGATTCCCATTCCCAACATGTTTCCAAGTCCAAACTAAGGTCAATAATGAGTCAGAAAGTCTATAATACAGTTAAAAACGTGCAATGATAAACACTTTAAGCCAAAAATTTTGACATTTTTAAAATTTTTGCAAGATTTGCCCTAACAATACCCAATTTATGGCCGATTTTCGCGCCTCCGCCCCAGTTGGGGGGGGGGGACGTCCCCCCAATCCCCCCCAGAAATTTTTGCCTAAGAAAAGCCACTAAGTCAGTATGTATATATATACTTATTGACTATTCAAACATCGTCGAAGCTTAGACCATAGGTGTAACGGGGATTTGGGTTGGGGGGGCCCTCCCCCGGAATTTTGGGGGGGGCCCCCCTTTTTAGGCCCCCCCAAACCCCCCCACGACCCCCCCCCAAACCTCCCCCAAAAAAATATTTCTATTTTTATGTCAAAAATCGCATTTTCAGCCATTGCTAATGCCAAAAAACATTCAACTATGAAGTAATTCTGATATGCGACAGGGGTTTTAAACTCGAAAACTTGATTGCCAACATGTTTCTAAGTCTAAAATAAGGTCAATATTGAGCCAGAAAGTCCATAAAACCGTTAAAAACGTGTATTTCTCTCAATAATATACACTTTAAGCAAAAAATTTGGACTTTTTTGAAAAATTTTGCAGAATTTACCCTAAAAATACCCAATTTTTGCCCAATTTTTCGCGCCGTCGGCGCGACTACCCCCCCCCCCAGTTGGGGGGGGGGGCCAGTGGCGGATCCAGGATTTTGAAAAGGGGGGGGCCCCCTGAAAAATTTTTCCGGGGGGGGTAACCAAATTTTCCGGGGGGGGGGTAAAAATTTCTTTTTCCAGGAACAAAATATTATTACAAGAAAATTAAAATTGTGTATGGAAAGGGTAGTTCACTTTGAATTTTGCCAATTTGAAAACAACTATATATATCCCGTGAGTGAAGCAAAGCATGGAGAATTTACACAAGTACACGGGGGGTCTGGGGGGCAGAGCCCCCCAGAATTTGAAGAACTTTTTGAAAATGGAAAAAAATCCGTCATGCAAACTTTTGAAAAGATTAAATAAATAAAATTGAGATATATATGTACATATAGTAACTTACGCAATGAAAACCTTGCAGTAAAATATATAGTATATATACGAGGAACGGTGACAATAGAGAGGACAAGTTACAAGGGCACTTGTCTGGTGTCTTGTCTGCACTGGTTTTAA
>JASAND010019389.1:0-15067 GCA_030248195.1 Trissonchulus latispiculum | reverse complement strand
CAATCATACACTAGCGTAGATCGGGGGGGGGGGCTTCCGAAAAGTGGGGGGGGGGGGGGCGAGTTCAAGGGATAAAATACCAAACTTTTTAGCGAAAAATTAGCATTTTTTAGGTAAAAACACAAAAAAATCGCTGTTTTTAAGCTTAAAATTAACTTATAAGTCCATAAATTAGCTAAAAATTGAGAAAATTTTTGAAACTTTGACCTCAAAAACCTAATTTTTCGACACTTTTGGGCGACCCCCAAAAAAGTGGGGGGGGCTTGCCGAAAAGTGGGGGGATGAAAGTGGGGGGGGGGCTGCCAAAAGTGGGGGGGGGGCTTTCGAAATGTGGGGGGGCCCCACCCCCCCACTAAAAAATGCCAGTTGAGTATACAGCAAAAATTTCAATTTTGGTCCGGAGTTGTCCGAGGGCCCGATTTTGGGTGGGTCGACTATTTTGGGCACCTTAGTAGGAGGAATTGGGCCTCAGCAGCCAAACTTACATATGTTAGGGTTGGGACTTGTGGCTATTACAATGCAAAAAATTTTCTGGCTGCGGCTTGTTGTTAGCCGTCTAGGTGGGTGATTTTTTGTGAATTTTCGGGGTGATTTTTTGTGAACCTTGCTACATAGCCCGTGCTGTGCTTCAGCTGCACTCTACTGCAGCGCAACCAAGTGCAAACTTTATTGTCAGTGAAGGAGACTTATACGGTACATTTTTTGTGTATTTTTAAAAACTAGTGTGCATTTTGGAAAAATGTGCGCATTTTGAAATTGCTTATTTTGAACTATAATGTACATTTTTGGCCGTAATTTTGTGTTCTTACGCATTTTTGACTTCAACTGGAATCCCACGCTTTAGTTGATGTTTTGATGACGATTTTATATCTGAACTGGTTAGCACACGTATACTGATATTTAGGCAAATGCATAACTATACAAACTAACGCATATAGGATGTTGGATTTTGACATCTGAAATGCTGTGAACCTATTCTACATATATACAAGCTCAAAATTATGAAGAACATAAAATCAAGATAGTATTGTCAATTTGCTTCCAAATTTGCTTATATAATTATTATAATTCAAGAATTTCTTCAAAGTAACGATCAAATCCGAGCTGAAATTACGTATTAGTGTAGTTCAGTCCTGTCTTGCGGGCAGCCATTTAATATACGTATATATATATATCTAACGAATATAATGAAGAAACTAGATTGAAAGTCGATACCGGGAGTCTGGGGGGCCGAGCCCCCCAGAAGTTGAGAATTTTCTGGAATTTTGAACACGAAAGAAATTTTTTATGAACAATTTCTTATCATTTTAACAGATTAACAAACGGCAATAAAAGAGCTAGCATTGTACGCGTCGAACCGTTGTATAGGAAGAAAATGTAACGAAATACTTTAAAAGAAATTGGCTTAATTCAGCCGTTTATTTTTGACGATGAAAGAACGCACAGTATAGCGGTAGCCCCATCTAATAGCTAGAGCTTTTTTAAAATTTAAAGCACTTTGGAAATTTTTTAAAGCATTTTGTGGTTAGAGGAAGCAAAATTTGACTGTGCATTTATGTGTGCATTTTTGAATTCGAGTGTGCATTTTAGAAAAAAGTGTGCATATGCACAGTAATATGCACAAAAACCTTGCTATACGAAACGTATCTAAATAGATTGCCATGTCATAAACTATCTGTATGCCGAATTTCAAATACCAGTGTCGAATGAATAACTTGTTATCGACGGTGCAGCACGATGGAAGCTAGAGAGTGCACCAACTAACATAGCTACAGCTCCCGATTACTACAGACACAATTTTCACCAAGTTTCATATGTTTAGCCGTTTACAGTGGTAAGTCTAGAGACAGCGTGCTATGGTTGCTGCATAACAGTATAGCACAATAGCAGCACCGCACAGCGCTGCGACTATGCTCATTGTGTTCAGCGACCCCAATAACCCTTATATGCGTCACACTAAACGGCCCAAGACAGCATATTTATGCCTATTTTTGACTATAGCAAGGTAAACAAAAAATCACCCGAAATTTTAACAAAAAATCACCCCACCCTGACTCACAGGAAAGTCGCAGAGACCCAGTTTTTTGCATGGTGATAGCCACACATCTCGACTTTACAGCCTGTGAGTTTGAGCTCCTAGGCCCTCTCCAAGCGTTCAGGGTAGACCTTTAAGTGAGGGCACCCAGAAGTGGCCACAAAAACGTTCATGACCGAAGTTCGAATTTCGACTGCTATTTACTAAGGGAAAACCCAAGACAACCCATATTGTACAGCTGGGTTTATTTCACTGGGGGGGGGGGGGCGGGCGCTCCCCACTTTTTTGGGCTTCCCCCCCACTTTTGTGGGCTTCCCCCCCCCCACTCACCCTAATTTGCCCAGAAATTGCCAAATTTTTAGTATTTTTGGTCAAAATTTTCAAAAATTTTCCTTCCCCGGAAATTTTTGATCAAAAATCGCCTTTTTAGGTGCTAAAACTTGATTTTTGAACACTTTTAAGCATACTTATAGCAGTGTATTTGGAAAACAGGCTATTTATACAGCATTTTTAGCATTTTTGGCCCATTTTATTCCCCCCACTTTTCGACCTCCCCCCCCACTAGTGGGGGGGGGCGTCCCCCCACTTATTTTTGCCTAAAATAAGCCCAGGTACATATGACATGTCCTGACCGTGCGCTATCGATACATATATAGAAGTTCCCAGTCGAACCTCTGAGCCGTCAACAAATAAAAAATCACTTTCAAATTTTTATTACTGAAGTCAGAACAGCAGCTAGAGCAAAACTAACGCCAAATTCGAGCTCAGCGACCTCAAAAACCCTTATTGCCGTTGTTTTTCAGGTTGTCTGACACTTCTGGGAGTCCAACCTGGTTACCAGCCGGGCCTGAACCGTCCAACGGTAAACGTGATTCCGGAAGTCAGTATTAGACTATAGTTAACCTAAAAACTAATGCCAGATTTATATTCTGCGCACGAGAAATCCCCCTAGGACATGTTTTTAGCAATTTCAGACTGTCCAGTCGGTACCTGGATGGAGGGTCCGGAAGGGTCCGGCAGGGGTCACGTGACCGTGGGTCATATCCCACCAACATACGAAATCCTACGTTTTTCTGCCAAAACGCATGAAAATAAGTTATAATCACTCACCAACACGAAAAAACAACGTTGTAGCCTTTAAAACGGCATTTTAGAGCCACCAGACTTCATCCTGGACGCTGCCGAGCGCCATCAGTGACCACTAAGACTTCGGCGGAGTCAGTTGCCCTAGCTGGAACACTACATCAGCGGTTTTGGGTTCAAAATAGGTTATTTAGTGCGCTCTATCCAAAACTGATGAGAAAACGTTGCTAGCTGCTCTCTGGGATCCGATCCCACACTGACTTTTTTGTTGACGGACGGGTGATTCTTTGTGAAACGGTAAACAAAAAAATTAAACTTTCGTCTACTGCAACTTATTGGTAGGTCGTAGAGCAGCGAAATTGGGGTGGTTTAAAGCTTTGCCCAAGGCCTATCCATGGGTCTTCAAAGTAATCGATTTGGTTTAGTTTTGCGAAAGTTCCAGCCAAAAAACCAAATTTTGATTTTTTTGTTAACATTGCTATATTTTCTGTGGAGTTGGGACTTTTGGCCGATCGGCCGCCTGAACGATCCCGGACATATATCGAAAATCGCCATCGTTAGGACATATAAACCCTTCCGTAGATCCTTATGCAACAAACCGCGTCTCTCTAGCGTCTTGCCTGAGTCACTCCTGTAGCTTTGACAAAAAATTAGCGTCAAATCCACATTTGGCCAGCCGTACAGGCGGCTGGCCGGGCCGGGCAGCAAAAAAATATCAAAAAGGTTCACTTTTGAGGTAACGTTCAGAAAAAACTTCACCTGCTGAAAATGTTCAGAAAAACACTCCGACAGAAAATTGCATTTTTCCAAGCGTGACTTACACGGAAAAAAACAAACGGACCTAGCTTGCCCGGAAGCGAAAATTCTCAAAGTTGCAAATTTTGACTAAAACTCTTTTGCGACTCGTAGTACATACTCGTCGTGTAGATTCCAACGATACCAAAACTGTCCAATTTCGTTGAGTATTTAGCTGGCACGGAGCTCGAACGGGTATCCAAGGGCCGCACTGAGCCTTTTACACACACATATATATTCTGAGTTATTTTTATATGCAGATATTTTGATTCGACTGAACAAGTTTTATGAAATTAGGCCTAGGTTAGCATCTACTCTTGCAGAAGGGCGTTTGAACCTCCTCTGAGTGCAACGGTGCTATCTGGCGTCGATGTTCTCAAAGCCGAAACCCGGGTGAGCGATTTAACCCGGGTTTAGTCGTTGACATCGGCCCCTGGTTCTTCAAACAGCGATATATCCTTACAACATTCAATATTACCATTCAGCGGTTCCTTAGCCTAGGATGCACCTGTTAGCTCAGTGTGAGCTTGTTTCTTACACTTGCAACTTTAGCTAAACCAATAAAATGCAGATTCAAAGACGGACCTCAGATTGGTGTTGGAAAAATCGACAAGTTTGGCAAAATCGAAAAATTTGGTGACATTTGAACTCAGCGCGGTTGGAATCATACTCACATCAAGTTTTTATTCCGGCTGGAGCCGGAATGTATAAAACGGAAAACTGTGCATGTTTAGTGTGTATTAGTGCAGTTCGTCTTTTGAGAAGCCCTATCTTCAACGTAGGGCTCGTATAGGCGTCTTTTTGATACGCTGTACATAACGAATTTATGCAAATTAGGCTTTAATCTATATAAGGGGGTAACTGCCTGTCTTTTCGCAGTCGTTGGCTGTCAGCAGTCTGAATGATGCATCTTTTTGGAACCGTAGTTGCTGAGAAACAGCACAGCGGTGTATATACATGGGAAAGGCCGGATTTAAAAGTGCCGAGATTGATGCACAGCATTAGAAAATTTAAACAAGTTAGCGTGACTTAGTTATCAATCACTGTGACAAAAATAGGCAGTTTTCCGCTATGCAAAGTATTGACGCAATATGAACACTAAGCGGCAAAATTAGTATACTACTCTTGCAGTTATGGTCTGTCAGCAACCAGAATAATTTCATGAGTTTGGACGTCAATATAGCTTGTGAGTCTGCATTAGAGACGCAAGTAAACCCATTTTGAAAGACTCAAGATTTATTACTATACCAACACAAAAATTATGGGGAATTTCATAACAAAAAGCATTTGCTGGATCAACTTGTCATTAAAATGTACCTCGTCCTCATCTGACATTATATATACATATATAATTGCTATTTGATGAGCTCTGCTCGTATGCCTGTAGTAAGCGAATGCTGGAAAACCAACAAACTGAGTAGTTTTGTTTGCGGTTTGTAGTTATACAAAACAGTAACAAGAAAACAAAATGCTCCTTCGTCGCATGTAAAATACATATGAGTCCCCAGAAGGCAGGTTGTACAATAACAGAAGACAAGATCCACCCTGTAAAATACATATGAGTGGAGTGGGGTTGTAAAAGAATGAAGACAAGATGCATCAACGAACCATATGAGCCTGCCCTATAACGAGGCTCATATTGGCGTTGTGATGATAATGATTTGACGACAAATGACAATTTGATGATTATTATATATATATATACAAGCATCATGCAACTTAAGCAACTTGAAAACAGCTACGTAGTATTACGTAGTTGTTCAGAAAGGCAAGTGAAGTGCTGATTAAACTTTGACCAAAAACGGCTACTCGAAACAGACCTATTGTCTAAATCCTTTTATATATAGTATTTTTATAAACATTATTTAAAAAAACGTACCAAGCAGAATTATAAACAACACATGACACATTCATGTCGTAGGCAGCACTGGTGCGATCCTTTGCTATCCTTGTAGTAAGTACGTACATGACTGTTGTACATATTATGTTGTACAGTGTAGATAAATACAACGGTAAAAATTCTGGTATAGATTCATGTTATGTACGCCAATATGAGCCTCGTTATAGGGCAGGCTCATATGGTTCGTTGATGCATCTTGTCTTCATTCTTTTACAACCCCACTCCACTCATATGTATTTTACAGGGTGGATCTTGTCTTCTGTTATTGTACAACCTGCCTTCTGGGGACTCATATGTATTTTACATGCGACGAAGGAGCATTTTGTTTTCTTGTCTTCAATTCTTTTACATGCTCCGCAATATACGTATGTATATATGCAGTATTTGCTTACAATATTCACTTTGAATTTGACAGACTGAAAATTATTATTGTCACCTAAAATCGGCTAAGTCTCTTCCCCCAACACCACATCACTCTACAGCCACTTTGAGCATGCAGTTCTATGACAAAAGTTGCTCAGCTCGCTTAGGGCTTTCATTTGGTACCAAATTTGACCACTTTTGAAAAATTTCATTTTTGACCGAAAATCGCCTAAGTCCCCACCCCACCCCACCACAGCACTCTACAGCCACTTTGAGCATGCAGTTCTATGACAAAAGTTGCTCAGCTCGCTCAGGGCTTTCATTTGGTACCAAATTTGACCACTTTTGAAAAATTTCATTTTTGACCGAAAATCGCCTAAGTCCACACCCCACCCCACCACATCACTCTACAGCCACTATGAGCATGCAGTTCTATGACAAAAGTTGCTCAGCTCGCTTAGGGCTTTCATTTGGTACCAAATTTGACCACTTTTGAAAAATTTCATTTTTGACCGAAAATCGCCTAAGTCCCCACCCCACCCCACCACAGCACTCTACAGCCACTTTGAGCATGCAGTTCTATGACAAAAGTTGCTCAGCTCGCTCAGGGCTTTCATTTGGTACCAAATTTGACCACTTTTGAAAAATTTCATTTTTGACCGAAAATCGCCTAAGTCCCCACCCCACCCCACCACAGCACTCCACAGCCACTTTGAGCATGCAGTTCTATGACAAAAGTTGCTCAGCTCGCTTATGGCTTTCATTTGGTACCAAATTTGACCACTTTTGAAAAATTTCATTTTTGACCGAAAATCGCCTAAGTCCCCACCCCACCCCACCACAGCACTCCACAGCCACTTTGAGCATGCAGTTCTATGACAAAAGTTGCTCAGCTCGCTTATGGCTTTCATTCGGTACCGAATTTGACCACTTTTGAAAAATTTCATTTTTGATCACCTGTCACTTTACTCGACCTGACCCCCAGACGGTCAAGTGGAACCAGCCCAGATAAATGAGTAGGTCCTAGAGCAAAACGGACACCGGAAATGAGCTGGGCGCACCAGAAAACCCCTATAGACAAAGTTTTGAGAGGCTAAGTACAGTCTTATATGGTGTTCCCGGAAGTCGGTACTGACCGGACCCTCCAGACGGCAAAGTGGAATCAGCCCAGCAAAATGAGTGGGTCGTAGAGCAAAACGGACACCGGAAATGAGCTGGGAGCACCAGAATACCCTTATAGACAAAGTTTGGAGAGGCTATGTACAGTCCTATATGATGTTCCCGGAAGTCGGTACCGACCGGACCCTCCAGACGGCAAAGTGGAATCAGCCCAGCAAAATGAGTGGGTCGTAGAGCAAAACGGACACCGGAAATGAGCTGGGAGCACCAGAAAACCCCTATAGGCAAAGTTTGGAGAGGCTATGTACAGTCCTATATGATGTTCCCGGAAGTCGGTACCGACCGGACCCTCCAGACGGCAAAATGGAACCAGCCCAGCAAGATGGGTAGGTCGGACGGCAAAACGGACACCGGGAATGAGCTGGGCGCACCAGAAAACCCCTATAGACAAAGTTTTGAGAGGCCAAGTAAAGCCTACTATGGACCTCCAGGAATCGGTTTCCGACCTGACCCCTCAGACGGTCAAGTGGAACCAGCCCAGCAACTTGGGTGAATCGGGCAGCAAAACTGATGGCGGGAATGGATTCTACGCCCTCGAAAACCTTTATATGCAAGATTTGAGAAGTCTATCTTGAAAAATAAGCGAAAAAACTAAGTTCAAAGTCGGACCCAAAATTCACCAACTTTGGCGGGCCAGTACCCAAAAATGGTGCAACTTATCGGAAAACGAATTCAAGATTTTACAACACCAACATGTCTAGTATTACGCCAAATAATTAGTTTAGCCCCATATATAGCGCAATCTGACTTATTACGGCTAATGTTAAGCATACTCTTGGGTCATTTTAGCGTTTTGACCGACTTTGGACCCCAGCCAAAAATTTTTTCTACCCCCGGGAAGCATAAAAACTAGCCTATCGGCTTATTTTTGTTGCGTACTCCAAGAATATGTATGGTTTTCATAGGCAAAAAATTTTCTATCTCTAGTTATTACGCCTACAAAACCCCCTTATGAGACATCAAATCAGAGAAACCGGAAAAAAACATCACTCTCGTAAGCGATTTTTGGCATAACTTTTTAACGGAAAGTGGTACGGGGATGAAACTTCGCACACATACTAAACTCGACACGTACAATTTTTTGCGCACATAATCTGCGCATAATCTGCACAGGAATCTGCGCAGCTCCTGCGCAGCCTTGTTTTACACTGTCATTTGACCTTAAGCACTCATATTATAGGGGTCGCTACCGCGACCCCTATGATAAACAGAAAACGTATTAAGGGGGGGGGGTCCAAATTTTGGTCATTTTTTCGACTTTCTCCGATCTCGCTGATTTTTACGTATTTTATAGTCCGAACGGTATATTTTAACGAGTTTTTAAAATTAAAGTTGTAAGTCATACGGTTGTTGCGTAATTTCACCTCAAAGTTGAGGTCTCATGTGTTAAACATAGCAAACATAGAAAGTTTCACTTTTTTGGACTAGTGTCAAAAATCTCGAGACTTAGACTTGTATGAGCCAGCCTTGGTTCTGGTATCATTAGAAGGGCCTGGATGAGGACTGCGATCTGTTGGAATTAGAATTTTGATTTAGGTCTTTAAAGTTTTTTAATCAATTTTTGAATATTTAAAATTTGACCCGCTTTTAAAGTGGCTTCAAATTTTAAATGTTCAAAAATTAATTAAAAAATTTTTGAAACCAAAATCAAAATTCTAATTCCAACAAATCACAGTCCTCATCCAGGCCTGTCTAATGATACCAGACACGGCTGGTTGTCATTGCCCAGTTTCGAGATTTTTTGACACTAGTCCAAAAAAGTGAAACTTTTTAAGTTTCCTATGTTTAACACATGAGACCTCAACTTTGAGGTGAAATTACGCAACAACCGTATGACTTACAACTTTAATTTTAAAAACTCGTTAAAATATACCGTTCGGACTATAAAATACGTAAAAATCAGCGAGATCGGAGAAAGTCGAAAAAATGACCAAAATTTGGACCCCCCCCCCTTAAGTTGAGCACGCTTTTTGAGTATCTCTTACAGAAATTCATACAGGTCTACGAAGGAATATTGCCCCTTTTGGGGCCAACTTGTTATCTTAATGCAGGGGTGGATCCAGGGAGGGAAGGGATTCAAAGCAATGAAAAACTAAGGAATGGAAAAAAGGACAATGGCGCAAAAGTTCTTGTTTTTAACATCACATTTATAGTGTCCGTGAAGAAAAATTTAAGAATTTTCGTAAAAAATTGACTTGCTTAAAAATCTGAAAAAATTTGAAAATTTTAGCAGTTCTTCTTTACTTTGGGCACATTTGCAATTTTGTTGGCTGAGTTGATTTCCAATCCACCTACATGTTTGCAAAATTGTTTGCTTGCGTACAAGACTTTCAATTTGCATATAATACGTATATACGTGAACCAGGCAAAATCAATGATATTGCAATACGTTATTTCACTTTTTCCTGCTGCGTCACGACGCAGCAGGTATACTATAATCGGTTTTTAGGGAAGTCTAATAACGGCGCCAATGATATTCATAGTCTTTCCTATGAAATGCACATACTCCATGTTGAAGGTTAAAAGTAGGGGATGTTTATGCAAATTAAGTTTATGCAAAAAACGGCAAGTTTTTTGGGTTGCCGCTTTTTCGACAAAAAGGCAACCCTTTCATCTGGGTATGTCCGTTTATTATTCTTCATATTATTATTCTCGTGACCACCCCCTGCCCCCCCTCTACCTTTTGCTAGGGTTGACCGATTGGGCTGAAATTTTCAGGGAGGTTGGGGGTGGGGTGAAGTGTTGACTGAAGCGCGGGGAGCCCCGGTGGAGCAAAGTTGCTTCCGGAGCAGCCCCGTGAGTAAAAATGAGTAAAATAAAAAAGTTGTCCAAATGAGCTAATTTTGGTATATATCATTCGAAAGCTCTCGACGAGTAATTAAAAAGTTGTAATTGGGCCAATTCCTGAAAATGCACTCATTTTGAGTTATGAGGCGAAAAATGGTCAAAAATGGCCAAAAAACGGCCAAAATGGCTCAAAATTGAAAAAGTAGCGGAAATCGCCCAATATGGGGCTGATTCGAAAGCTCTCGGTGAGTAGGTAAAAAGTTGTAATAGGGCCAAGCCGTCAATGAACGAAATTTGAGCTACGAAGCTTTAAATTGGTCAAAAATGGCCAAAATCGACCAAAAAACCAAATTTTGACACTTTTCAAAATAACGTGGTGAATATGGTACTCAAATGGAAGCTCTCGATATGGAAAGCACGAATACCTATACTTTGGGTCATCCAAACGCTTTTTATTGGAGATATCGCTATATATTAACGGAAAAAGCAGCGGCAACCCATTCTCGCCACTTTGCTAGTTCCTGCTGCTCCAATCGGTTTTACACATACATGCACGCTTTAGCGTATGAATCTGTATGAAATTGTGATTTCTAAAGCATGTAGGTTTATAGTTTGAAAAAAATGAAATGAAGCAAACCTGTTTTGCTTCTATCCGAACTCAGTTTTAATCGCAAAGACAAAATTAAATGGAAAGTCATATCCTACATAAGTTTGGAAAATTCGACATGATTGTGCTTTCTAGTAAAAGTTAATAGTTAAATATTCGAAACTGAAAAGTGCGATCTCACTGCTTATTAGAATTAAAATTGAATTAAAATAGAAACTACTTATTACATAGCTTATGAAAAGAACTAATTACAGAAAATGACCTAAATAGAGGTCAAGGCATATATACTAACCAAATTTACAGATCTACTATCTACTGAATTCTTTAACTACTTGCCCCCAACAAACCTCAGAAACAATAGGAGTTATAAATTGCACCAACCAGTTGCAAAATCGAATCCCCGTTCCTCTTTTTTCTCCGTAAGAATAATAAAAATTTGGAATTCTCTCCCTGAAGATCTTGTTTCCTCTGAAAGTATCTACTTATTCACCAAACGTAATATATAAGCACTTTTGATTTGATTCCGTTTTGTAGATCTAACTATCTAAAAAGACCCACTTAGATTATAAGTTCCGAATGTTCTAGAGGGGGGTCACAATACCCCAACAATGGGGTTCTCCCCTCTGCATAAGCTAGCCTTGCCTAATCCTATGTTATAATTACTTGGTAAATTTATAATTGTTATTATGTCTCTTTTGTATTGTCGTAGACCAAGCTGATAAGAACAGTATCGAAGAAAATCGATCAGTTCATCCTCTACTTCACTGCTGTTTTAACCTCACTTTTCAATCTGAACGAAAAC
Source organism: Trissonchulus latispiculum (assembly GCA_030248195.1). Taxonomy (NCBI): domain Eukaryota; kingdom Metazoa; phylum Nematoda; class Enoplea; order Enoplida; family Ironidae; genus Trissonchulus; species Trissonchulus latispiculum. The sequence continues at coordinate 3,516 of JASAND010019389.1, read as the reverse complement.
AAAGTTTAAAGACTTCCACTACACCAGAACTCAGTTTAAAATTTGCATAATAACCTTTTACTGTATATGTATATATACTTGTGCTAATAAATGATATGATATGATATGATACTAAAGGTCATGAATCGAGAAAAACTATGCAATGACTCCAGGGTCTAAGTGAGCTTGTGCCCTTCCAGTTCTTGCCATTTTAGTAGTACGGAGGATGTGTTGAAGCGGCCCCAACTTGAGTATTCGCTTGCAATTAGGCAATTTGCAATTGCCCATTACTTACAAAATATTAACACAATCATAAGGAAGAATGTGCTCGCAGCAGGCCTTATATTTAGGGTAAACATGCTCAATACTGGCACGTTTTGCACAAAATTCTTGCTTGTTTGCACTTTAAAAATGATCTGAATATTTTGTGTCAACATAAGAGAAATTATGTATATTCAAACGGGGAAAAAACCCACTTTTTCTTTCTTGGACCAGAACTTTCGACTGCTTTGGGCTAGCACGACTTTGATACTATACTTAATTAGGGTTTGCCCTAAGCTTTCGAATGAGGTATAGTTTGTCTCTCTAGGCCGCCCTGTCGTTATGGAGAAATTAAAGTTTTTCGTGTCGGGAAAAACCCAATGCGGGAAAAACCCATCGGCGGGAAAAAACCCACCCGGATTTTTGCTGGAAACGTGACAGAATAATTTAGACAGTGCCATTAGAAAGAGCGGGTTGTTTTTAGTAGGTCTACATCAAAAAATACCAACATTTTTGAAAAATTTCAGGAAAAATTGAATTTTGAATATATGTAAAACACGAAATGTAATTTTACACGTAAACATAGGCAAATTTTGGAAATTTGCTTAATTTTTGCATTTTAAGCATCCTATCACATAGAAAACGTGTTTTTATTCCATTTAACGCCAAACCCGACCTATGTTAGTGAAAAATTCGCTATTTTTCACGAAATTGAAAAATTTGGCTTGAAATGGCACCATTCCAGATTTTGGCCACCTGGACCACACTCACACATAATGGAAAGCTAGGTAAAACCTATACTAATTTAATTAATAGACTCTATTAAGCACACGTAGGTGTTAATTTAAGGTTTCCTGCTAATGATTACAAAAATATTCAATTTTTAAAAATTAGTTTTTTCCCGCCGGCAAGCAGCGGGAGGGACAATAATGCTGCCTCTAGGGTTATTTTGGATGCTCTTCAAGATAGGCTATTAAAATCCTGTATAGCTCATACCGGCAAGAGTACATAATAGATAAGAGTGTGACAGCAGGCAAGCTCTCTCTTATCAGCTCAAGGTACATGCTATGTTCGCTAACGGCTGACCCCCCCCCACAAACGTGTATGTGCTCTTCAAAGAAATTTGCACGCTATCTTTGCGTGTTAAAGCTCGAAAACACAACTACTCAGTTGGTTCAATGCGCGTCTGTTGCAAGCTTTAACACGCAAACATAGCGTGCAAATTTCTTTGAAGAGCACATACACGTTTGTGGGGGGGGGTCAGCCGTTAGCGAACATAGCATGTACCTTGAGCTGATAAGAGAGAGCTTGCCTGCTGTCACACTCTAATCTATTATGTACTCTTGATACCGGTAAGCCCACACTGGAGGTGGGTTTTTTCCCCGCATATTAAAATATATTAAAATGGGTTTTTCCCCGCTTGACTAAACATATGCGTAAAAACAGGGTTACTAATATCTTGCTAATGAAGACAGGTATATACTTTCATGAAGCTAATTACTTGACGATTGACTGACTGTGCATTGTTAATGTGAATGTATATATGTGCACATAATAAACCAGTATCAACAAACAGTGATGACTAAGCTAAAAGATTGCTGCTTACATTTCCCATAAGCAGCATGAATAACATTCGTATGTTGCACAGGTATACAATCTTTACAGACCACTCAATACACAATATTCCTGTGCAGAGTCTTCAAAACGTATAACATGTCGTATGTATACGTATATACATATTCGCTGTGTTTTTGCACAACGTTCATTCTGAACACGAGCAAAGTTTGTCAACTGTAAAATTTCCAACTAAAAATAGAGAAAAAGCTGTCCCAGGTATATATAACCGAACTTTCCACATCGAATATGAATGTTTGTGAAATTTTAGTGCAACAGACGCACATACCTATTAATATCATGTGAAATAAAAGTTTCAGTATATTAGTCTAAATATTGCACTTTATCTCATTTGCACTCATCTCATCGAAAACTGATTAAGAAACAAGAATCAGATTATGAATTTGATCAACTGGTGTTCATTTCTGCTTACGAACAGCTGTACGACTTGATTGCTGAAGCCCATCGCAACACTGGTCATGGTGTAAGAAACAAAGAATAATTCATTTCACCGAATCATAAAGCAGAGCCCTTTCCAAGCATTATTTGGTTGCAGTCCAAAAATAGGAATCAGCAACATCATTTTGCCGTCTGAGATGATTCAAACATTAGAAACGGAAGACGACCTGGGGTCTGTTGCATAAAAGGTATTACTAATAAATTATTAGTGATTAGTTGATTAGTGCAGCAACAAAAACGAGCAAAGCTGTTAATTGAACCAGCAAATTTTGGTGTTTTCGGTATTATTTTGTAGACAATGAAGTGATTAATTCAAAAATGTCCAAAGCTTTCTATAATTTTTCCCACTCAGTAGTTTTGATCACAAATATCAGAGAAAATGCGAGTTTTGAAGGTTATTCCTTTGGCTTAGTCCAAATTTTAATTTTACGCCAATTTAGAATATATAGTTCGTTAGAGCATCTCAAAAGCTACAAAACGACATTTAGAATATCCCTCAGGCTCTTCCACACCTTTAGCTATTTTCCATCAAACTGCTACACTAATCAACTAATCACTAATAATTTATTAGTAATACCTTTAATGCAACGGGCCCCTGGAAGCAGTCCTCCATTCTGCATCTGAATCACCTACATCTACATCTGTTTCGGAAGGCAGCAAGAGTCAAAGTGAGATGGAGCTAGATGAAGACGTCACTTCACATTATTCATGAGGACGCCACGCCACACTGATGTTCCCGATCGATACCTTAGCCTACGAGAAGCTGTTTCATTAGATTCAGTAGCTGGTGGCCAAGGATTTACCAAATGCAATTATCGGCCCAATACGAATACTTGACACTTGTAAATGCAAAAAAGTTGATAGACTTTGTACCAGTCGATGTCATGATTCCTTGCCTTGTGTGAACAAATGAAAAACCTTGAAAGAGTTAAAGCCATACTCAAAAATAAAAAATATCCTACTTATGCTATTAACAAAATATTAATAAAACTCGTACATCGTATGTATGTTATTTGTACTACTCGAAGCTTTCAATTGACTGATACCCAAAAATTAAAAATTAATTGCAAATACAGAGAGAGCTGACCCCATAAATTTTGCATCATAAATGAATCAGCTTTCACAAAAAATGTTATGATTTGACTTTTGGCGCAGAATAGGGAATCTAGCCAGCGCCTAAAATGATTGAAACCAGCTCTTTGG
>JASAND010019387.1:0-16834 GCA_030248195.1 Trissonchulus latispiculum | reverse complement strand
CGCGCATATTACGTATATATATTTGCTATATTTGTTCGTTCTTGTATTAAAAACGCGTACACACCAAAATTTTTCAGCTTACGAAGCAAAATTTAACTGGTTCCTTGCCAAGTTTTGTGCTACGGGAGGCCTTTCGAAAAGTCATGCTCCTTCGGTGCACTGGTGTTTTCCTTCGTTCTATCAAGTCAAAACCAATAAATGCAAATCATCGATGTAACTGCTCAATTTTTTAATTTTGTCGATCTGATTTGGTGAAACTCCAAATATTGCTGTAAATAAGATGTTAAAATTTTACTTATATATAATTTTTTAACGGAATAATTTTGTTAACTATAAAATTATATATAGTCAGGTTCCCAAAAAAAACCAGTTGACAGTTTTTTGCTCCAAACTTTTGCAGGGTGACGTGAGACAGCCCAACTAGGGTGCATATGCATAGGGCTCGGTCCGACACATATGCCCACCTATAGCCCCTAGCCTGCCTCCCTGGCAATCCTGAGTAATTAAAAAATTTTGGTGGTTTTTTTTGGGAACGATTCCCAAAAAAAAACCAGCGTTCCCAAATAAAAAACCACCCTCTTTACTACTGGCAGAGAAGAGGCAGGGCAAATCTAATATTACCTATGTATAGCCCATAACCGACCAATACTACATGGTACTTGGTGGAGCCCAAGGGTCTAGCCTGGGCACGGCAGCCCACTTAGACTACCTTGGACCACCATGACATGGTGAGTCTGGAGGTGTAAGTTCCGATAACTTTTCTTTGAGCGTCAAACGCCTTTGGCCGACGTTTATAGCAGATTTGGCACCCTTTTAACGTGCATTTTCTTTAAGTACACTATAAAATTTCTGAGGACTTTCCTGTAACAACAGTCCATATCCCCAACTTGGACCCCGGGTGCCTAGGCCAGGTTTTGGACTATCACCAAAAGTCTACCAAAACAACTGAAATTTTGCGTAGAACCGTTTTATAACTAGGAAAACACGTTTTCAGCGTGATTTACGCTGTAAATTTCAGTTTTTAGCCAAGTCCAATGCTTCAAGGGTCCAACTTGGGTCCGGACCAGGTTCAGGCTGTCTGAGCCAGTCAAATCACCTCAAACATTCCAAATATAAGTTATTATGGTGTTTTTTTGGGGTAAAACGTTCTAAAACAGTGTTAATATCACCAGAAAAATAATTACGGTGACTGCTGTGACCTATTTTTGCAAAGTCCGAACTGGTTTTTTTTGGGAATTCGTTCCCAAAAAAAAACCGGGTGGCCCAGGCCACAGCGTAGGAGCCAGTGAGGCCGGGATATGTGGTATCGTGAGTACTTGGGCACCTAACCTACCAACCACAATTAGGGACCTACCGGGTTTTCCGCTGGGGTTTTGAGACAATTTTTCCAACACCATGTCGAAACTTGTCCGAGGGTGGTTTTGGGGTGGTTGTCTTCTAGCTGGCGCCCTGGCTTCACGAGATAAGCTATATAACCCAAACTGATTTATTATAATACTAAGGTCTTCTACTTGTTGTGCGCCAAATTTGGCTCGAAACGGTCAAAGTACCTGGGAGATCTGGCACTGGTTTTTTTTGGGAACTTTGTCACTGGTTTTTTTTGGGAACCTGACTATACATGTGTTAAGCAAAACGCGCGTAAATTAGGAATTTTTAGGTAGTTACACACTTTTTTCTGAAAAATAGAAAAAAATTTTGGAGAGGTGTGTAACGTTACGCATAAACCGTCGGCGAAAAAAACACTGCTTGTAGTACTACTCGAGTTGTTTGCGATGGTAACCTTTTTACCACCGCCGGACCTCTAATTAGCTGGCACCAGGCCAACACGGTCTCCAGGGGGCCGCGCAGACGCCATTATACCCATATTATGTAGGGGCGCGATAGCGCCCCTACATAATACACAGCTGATTTGTAAAAATTTGATGTGTGCTTACCCACGGACTGACTTTACTTATTGTATCAAGACCAGAAGTATGTCATGACAATTACGTGTATATACATGCGAATTTGAAAAGTGAAAAATAGTTAACTCAACTTAGTATCCTCGCGTCAATATGAGCCCAAGAGAAACGTGGCGGCTCATATTAGCCAGTTACAGCTTGTCCTTTACCGATTTAGATGCTGGCTCATATTAGACGTTTTAAATCTTGTCCTTGACATATTTAAATGTTGACCATCATAGCTCATATTGCATTTTACATGCGACTGCAAGGAGCATTTTTCCTACTTGTCCTTCTTCCAATTTTTGGGAGCGCTGCTCTTAGGCAGAAGTATATAGTCTGCAATTTATTACTCCCAGAAGATTCTCTATTCCAAACAATGACCACTGTCTTCGGGGGTTTGACCACTGAAAATATGCTAATTGAAACGAGCGTAGACGATTTACTATAAATTGCCCCCAACCAAAATCCCGAAAAACGCTGTTTTAGGGGGTTTGACCAATGGTCAATAGGCCACCTAGGCCATAGTGACCAGTGGTCCCTTCCGTCGGTTCTGAAAATATGCTCATTGAAACGAGCGTAGTCGATTTACTATATATGCCCCCAACCGAAACCCCGAAAAACGCTGTTTTATGGGATCTGACCACTGGTCAATAGGCCACCTAGGCCATAGTGACCAGTGGTCACTTCCGTCGGTTCTGAAAATATGCTCATTGAAACGAGCGTAGTCGATCTACTATACATGCCCCCAACCGAAACCCCGAAAAACGCTGTTTTAGGGGGTTTGACCAATGGTCAATAGGCCACCTAGGCCATAGTGACCAGTGGTCCCTTCCGTCGGTTCTGAAAATATGCTCATTGAAACGAGCGTAGTCGATTTACAAACTATGCCCCAACCGAAACCCCGAAAAACGCTTTTTTATGGGGTTTGACCACTGGTCAATAGGCCACCTAGGCCATAGTGACCAGTGGTCACTTCCGTCGGTTCTGAAAATATGCTCATTGAAACGAGCGTAGTCGATCTACTATACATGCCCCCAACCGAAACCCCGAAAAACGCTGTTTTATGGGGTTTGACCACTGGTCAATAGGCCACCTAGGCCATAGTGACCAGTGGTCACTTCCGTCGGTTCTGAAAATATGCTCATTGAAACGAGCGTGGTCGATTTACTATATATGCCCCCAACCGAAACCCCGAAAAACGCTGTTTTATGGGGTTTGACCACTGGTCAATAGGCCACCTAGGCCATAGTGACCAGTGGTCACTTCCGTCGGTTCTGAAAATATGCTCATTGAAACGAGCGTAGTCGATTTACTATATAGGCCCCCAACCGAAACCCCGAAAAACGCTGTTTTATGGGGTTTGACCACTGGTCAATAGGCCACCTAGACCATAGTGACCAGTGGTCACTTCCGTCGGTTCTGAAAATATGCTCATTGAAACGAGCGTGGTCGATTTACTATATATGCCCCCAACCGAAACCCCGAAAAACGCCGTTTTATGGGGTTTGACCACTGGTCAATAGGCCACCTAGACCATACTGACCAGTGGTCACTTCCGTCGGTTCTGAAAATATGCTCATTGAAACGAGCGTGGTCGATTTACTATATATGCCCCCAACCAAAGCCTCGAAAAATGCTGTTTTAGTGACTTTTCCATACTTTGACCCTGGGCGAGGTGCCACGTGGCCATGCTGACCAGTGGTTACTTCGGGCGGTTTCGGCAGTATGCTCATAGTTTTCAGCGACCCCGATTTACTATATAAGCGCACCACCAAATGGCCAAAAAACGCTATTTTAGACGACTTTTTGACAATTTTCTGTGTTGGGACCTCGAAAAATTTCGTCCAAAGTCCAAACGTCGATTTTTCCATTTTTGATCATCTGTAAAAATCGACCCAGAGCGAAATTCGGAAATCAAACATAAACTTGATCTAGACCATCGCCTAGATAATCAAAAATTAGTATAGAAAAATTTTTCCTATGGGCCGTTTGAAAAATCGGTGTGCGCAAAAATCGCCCTAAAAAAGTGGTCGATACAGAGAGAAAAAAAACCCCACTGTTAAACTTGTATCAGAAAGTCGATTTTTCAAAGTTCATTTTTCCGGGCAAGTTTGGTATCATTCGAAAGCTCTTGGCCTGGAGATTTCAAAAATGTAAACTTTAGCTCTCAACTCCTTACCGTTAATTAGTTTTGGCTGATTAACAGTTTCCCTAATCCGCAAAGTGCCTTTATAGCTCATATTATGATGATATAATATATACAAGTAACAAAAATGCTCCGCACAAAAGAGGATAATATGTGTGTGTTGGCTGTATCGTATATATATCCTTTAAATTCCGGTTGAAGAAGTAAAGACAAAAGTTTCATGGGCACGTGACGTTATTTGGCACAGCAAATATTGGTGGATGGTTCTATGACAAAAGTTGCTCAGCTCGCTTAGGGCTTTCATTTGGTACCAAATTTGACCACTTTTGAAAACTTTCATTTTTGACCGAAAATCGCCTAAGTCCCCACCCCACCCCACCACAGCACTCTACAGCCACTTTGAGCATGCAGTTCTATGACAAAAGTTGCTCAGCTCGCTTAGGGCTTTCATTTGGTACCAAATTTGACCACTTTTGAAAACTTTCATTTTTGACCGAAAATCGCCTAAGTCCCCACCCCACCCCACCACAGCACTCTACAGCCACTTTGAGCATGCAGTTCTATGACAAAAGTTGCTCAGCTCGCTTAGGGCTTTCATTTGGTACCAAATTTGACCACTTTTGAAAACTTTCATTTTTGACCGAAAATCGCCTAAGTCCCCACCCCACCCCACCACAGCACTCTACAGCCACTTTGAGCATGCAGTTCTATGACAAAAGTTGCTCAGCTCGCTTAGGGCTTTCATTTGGTACCAAATTTGACCACTTTTGAAAACTTTCATTTTTGACCGAAAATCGCCTAAGTCCCCACCCCACCCCACCACAGCACTCTACAGCCACTTTGAGCATGCAGTTCTATGACAAAAGTTGCTCAGCTCGCTTAGGGCTTTCATTTGGTACCAAATTTGACCACTTTTGAAAAATTTTATTTTCGACCACTTGACCCGCCACCCGACTGACCCTTCAAACGGCAAAGTGGAACCAGCCCAGCAAAATAGGTACGTCGGACGGCAAAAACGGATACCGGGAATGAGCTGGGCACACCAGAAAACCCCTATAGACAAAGTTTTGAGAGGCCAAGGTAGAGCCTACTATGGACCTCCAGGAAGCGGTTTCCGACATGACCCTCCAGACGGCAAAGTGGAACCAGCACAGCAAGATGGATGAGTGCTACGGCAAAAAGGACACCGGGAATGAGCTGGGCGCACCAGAAAACCCCTATAGACAAAGTTTTGAGAGGCCAGGTAAAGCCTACTATGGACCTCCAGGAAGCGGTTTCCGACTTGACCCTCCCGACGGCAAAGTGGAACCAGCCCAGCAAGATGGGTGGGTCTGACGGTAAAACTGACTGCGGGAATCGATTCTCCGTGCCAGAAAACCATTGTATGGAAGATTTGAGCTTTCAAAGTTAAATAGATAGCGAGAAATTTCGATTTTTCATTTTTCGAATTTTCGCCATCTTTGACGAGCCACTGTGGTCGCTAGGGAAGTGATAGAGAAACGCAACCTGGACCGTTAGTTAGTTCAATATATGTGTAATTTCTGAATATAAAAAGAAATCAGCTGCAGCTCGTAACGTTCGACCTGAGCGACGATCACAAAAATGGTCACTTTTCGCTATGAGCCGAGTTTGCGGCGCCACTGCGGCGCTGTGGCGCAGCTGCGGCGCAAAAAAAGTTGTGATTCTTAAATTCTTTAGAGTGTACTACTAGACCCCATAGCCCTTTAGGTTGGCCCACCGCTGCAGATCACGTGAAAGCGGCGAACATTATGTACAATACAACCATCAAATAGGAGAAACCGGAAAAAAAACATCGCCGCCATAACCGGTCCGGGGCGCAACTTTTTAACGGTAAGTGATACGGGGCTGAAACTTCACAGACATACTAAACTCGATGTGCTCTACAATTTGCGCATGAAATCTGCGCAGGATCTGCGCAGGATTTTGCGCAGCTTCTGCGCAGCTTATTTTACACTGTCTCCAGCCACTTTTCACACATATTATAGGGGTCGCTGCCGCGACCCCTATGATATATATACAAGAAGTATATAATATAAACAGAGATCTGGAATAGGCGCAAAGATCTATAATATCTTCGTATCATCAAGTTTTGAACTCTGAAATGCCAAATTTTGTAAATGGCCACATTAGGTTGCTCTCAACATAGGTTTTATTGATTTTGCTCGTGCTTTCTATCCGAAATTTGCTGGGAGCAATTAAGGTTCAGCATTTCAGGTTTTCGAAAATTCAAAGCTTCTTGAAAACATAATTAACCATCTTGGAAATCATTAAACAGTTGCAAAAATCCAATTTAAATTTGAAGATTTTGACAAAAATCCGACGGTCACAAAATCTACAGTTGGTTTGAAATATCGAAATATCTGAATTATTGGAAAATAGCCAAGTTAATTTAAGGAGCTGATTTCCTTCTCGGGTATTTTTGACTCGTACGGCAGTAATCCTTTACGAAAATAGCTAAAACTAATGAAATAACCTGTTGTCGTGCACTTTAGCATTCTGGACCAGTCCCGTATTGTTAGGCGAAAAGATAGGAAAGTTTTGATTTTTGGTCTTAGGCTCCCAGTAGATAGTATTTTATATTATCTCCAGTGGTTAAGTCAGTATAAGCAAAAAACTGTTTTGAGGAAATGGCCATTTTCGAGAAAATCAGTTTTTTCAAAATTACTGAGACATGTTAAGGACAAAGTTGGCTTATTTATACTCAATCGATACAGCGTCCAAATGCACATAATTAACTAAACTAAATTAATTAAATTAAAGGAAAGATTTAGAAAATCTTTCAATCGGATGCGAAACACAAGATTGTGATAGTTATGCAGACAAAAACTTGTCGGCGAAGCCGAAAATTTTTGAAAACCCGGGATTAAAGCAGACACTAAACATTATCTCGGACTTAATACTGGAATAATCCAAAACTGGATAAAAATAATAAAAAATAGGAAAAAAATAGGAATTTTCATCAAAAATAGGAAAAAATAGGAATCTCAAAGAAAAATAGGAAAAAATAGGAAAAATAGGAAGAGTACGAGGCCTGCCAGTGTTTTATATGGCGAAACAAAATGTGTCGGTTCCTTTATAAATTGCACAAAGCCATTGCCCATAAAAAAGTCCAAAAAATTATGAGTCTGTTCTGTACAAATGTTCCAGTCTATGTTTGGCTGATTGAAATCCCCAACAACATAACAATTACTGCATCTAGGCCTCCCTTATACTTAAATATATGCAATTCAGATCAGATACGCCAGGAGTGGGTGAGTGATAGAATACGCCAAACCTAAATTTTGTCCCTTCGTAATCAAGAATATCTAACCATAGAGATTCACAATTTTTTCCACTTAAATTATCCAAAATACAAAATCTTAGTTCGTTGGAGACATACACCATAACTCCTCCCCCACATCGAGGCATAGGTTGCTCGGCTCTATCGTGCATAACTGCGGCTCTGCCCATCCTGTGTAAAATATACCTTTCAATTTCGTAAAAACTGCTAGGATCCTGAGTAGGTGAAAGCCATGTTTCAGTTATATATACATATTAACTGGCTTTTTCCTAGGCAAAAATTTCTGGGGGGGGTCCGAATCCTGGGGAGGGCGATTCTGGGGGGGGCGACCCAAGTCTGGGGGGGAACGAATTTCTGGAGGGGGGCCCTCACCCCCCCCCCTGTAGGAAAAAGCCAGATTAAAACAGGTTTACATTGAAGTGACTTTAAGTACAACTTTAGGTGATCAACTTTATTTCTGATTGAAAATGGAATTCAATAGAATGCATAGGTTACTATTTTGAGTAGAAGACCTAATATCCTTATTTAGAACTTGATTCGGGGGGTCCCCCATCCTATATATGCTTCGATCACAATACCCATTTTACGATTTATCCCAGTGACTCGTCGGAAGATATATATATAATATATATATATATATATATATATATATATATATATATATATATATATACGTATATATATATACAAAGTTTGACTGCATACGTATATCCCTATGCTCTCATTTCATGCTTTAAAATGATGTATCATTATTTGCTATTTAAGTTTTAATTTGACTAAGCTGCTAAGAATTACTGCACTAAACGTTACAACCGCTTTAACGGTGTGACAAGGAGCTCCAGTGCTCATTCCCCGATACAGCCAGGAATGACACCTCGATTCGTGACCGCATCCGAGGAAGTGTATATATAGAAGTCCTTAAATTGAGCAGGTTATGATGTTTTCAAGACACACGGATTCCAGGAACTTTTCACTTATGAGGTTCCATTCTTCATGATAAGCAGAAATCAGGAAGCTCACATGGATACACGCTACACGCATATTAGATAAATAAAAAACAAAGACAAACCAACCGGTACAAGAAGTCCTTGCCACTGTAACATATTTCCATCGACGGGAAGATTTACGTTCCTGAAGCTCTTCAAATTTGCCTTGTTTAAATCTGCCAACTCCTTAAAACAGATGGAAACGGTAAAAAGGGTTAAGCCAATTCACAACCTCAACCTTCTAAAGTCACAATTCCCTGGTACTGTCTTGAAGTCATCGATCACAGAAACCAGCAGGTTGTCGTAATTTAATGTAAATTAACAAGACACAATTGTACCTATATATAGCAAGCTTAACAAAAAAAATCAAAATTCGGTTTTTTGGCTGGAACTTTCGCAAAACTAAACCAAATCGATTACTTTGAGGACCCATGGATAGGTCTTGGGCTAAGCTTTAAAACCACCCCAGTTTCATTGCTCTACCACCTACCAGTAAGTTGCAGTAGACGAAAATGTGTGATTTTTTTTGTTAAAGGTTTAACAAAAAAAATCACCCGTTAACAAAAAAAAATCAGTGGCGGATCGGATCCCAGAGAGCAGCTAGCAACTTTTTCTCATCAGTTTTGGATAGAGCACACTAAATAACGTATTTAGAACCCAAAACCGCTAACCTAGTGCTAGGGTTGGTTTTTTTCCGGAAAAAAAAGATTGCCGGAAAAAAAACCTTTTTTTTCCGGTTTTTTTCCATTTTTTTCCATTTTTTTCCTTTTTTTTCCGGTCACTCCAAAATTACACAATGGGCTAAAAGTTTCGTTATTTCATGTTTTTGCATGCAGAGAAGCAGTTTTCACAATATTTAGAAGCCCCACAGGGGTAATGCAATTACACAAGCGCTTAGAAAGGTTCCAGTATTAATTACAGGAATCAAAAATTTTCAGCGGGTGACGCTGTAAACCATAGGACAGGTGACATCTGTATATCTTGGCGGTTCTACGAAACCTAGTTTGTGGTTTTCGTAGGTAACGAGCTTCGTAAAGTAAACAATTCCAGACATTTTAACAGGTTTAGTTGAACACTCCACTGTTAGGTATGGAATTATTAACTTTACCTGAGTTACGCATTCATTTTCACATTCCAAGGCAAAAAATATTAAATCCCAAAATTAGCTCAAAATCCTGAATATCGCATTCTTACCTTATTAAACACTGTTTTTGATGGTTTCTTAATGTTCTGATGTCATAAATTAACTTTCAGAACATGTCCCGAATATTTTTCCATTTTTTTCCGATGCGTCGAAAAAACCCAAATACAATTTCGTCAGATTTAACATACCCCCACCTACTATGACCCACGGAATAGGTTGTAAATAGTGTGAAATTGCTGGAAAAGCTCAGAAAACATGATATTTCATTGTAAAAGTCGTTAAAATAACGTTAGGAATATTTTTCCATTTTTTTCCACCCCATCGGAAAAAAATGGAAAAAAACGGAAAAAAACCTTTTTTTTCCAGTCCTTTTTTTTCCGCGCCCATCCATACCTAGTGCTCCAACTAGGGCAACTGACCCCGCCGAAGTCTTAGTGGTCACTGATGGCCCCCGACAGCGTCCAGCATGAAGTCTGGTGGCTCTAAAGTGCCGTTTTAAAGGCTAAAACGTTGTTTTTTCGTGTTTGTGAGTGATTATAACCTATTTCCAGGCATTTTGGCAGAGAAATTCAGAACTTTATATTTTGGTGGGGTATGACCCACGGTCACGTGACCCCTGCCGGACCCGTCCGGACCCTCCAGGTACCAACTGGACAGTACGAAGTGGCTATAAACATGTCCTAGGGGGTTTTCCAGGGCGCTGAATTCAAATCTGGCATTAGTTTTTCGGTAACTATGGCCTAATACTGACTTCTGGGATCACGTTTACCGTCGGACGGTTCAGGCCCGGCTGGTTACCAGGTTGGACTACCAGAAGTGCCAGGCAACCTCAAAAACATCGTATATAAGGGTTTTCGAGGTCGCTGAGCTCGAATTTGACGTTAGTTTTGCTCTAGCTGCTGCTCTGACATCAGTAACAAAACATAAAAATGATTTTTATTTGTTAAAATTTTAACAAAAAAAATCACCCACCCCAGGACGACACAGAGGTCCAACTGGGAACTTCTATATATGTATCGATAGCCCACAGTCAGGACATGTCACATGTACAATATGGGTTGCCTAGGGTTTTCCCTTAGTAAATAGCAGCCGAAATTCGAACTTCGGTCATGAACGTTTTTGAGGTCACTTTTGGGTACCCTCACTTAAAGGTCTGCCCTGAACGCATGGAGAGGGCCTAGGGGCTCAAACTCACAGGCTGTAATGTCGAGATGTGTGGCTATCACCATGCAAAAATTTGGGTCTCTGCGACTTTCCTGTGAGTCAGGGTGGGGTGATTTTTTTTTGTTAAAATTTCGGGTGATTTTTTTTTTGTTAAGCTTGCTATAACAGGTTTGGCTTTTGTAAGCAAACAATTATTTTTTCCAATAGTTTTTCCACATTTTCCGCCTGCCTACCCCAGTGCTTTTTGCTCAAAACACACTTTTTTCTGAAATAGTCGGAATCTTTTACAATGCACAGAACGTCCAAAAAGGGCCTAGGGCTGTATTAGCGTATATAGCCCCAGAATAATAAATAATAATAAATAGCAGTTTTTGCCATAAAAATAGCAAAAATTTACCATTTTGTCATCCCAAAAGGGGGGGTCTAGACCCCTTGACCCCCCTCCTGGGTGCGGCCTTGATAGCTCTCCCCCCACTGCTTCTCAGCAAATCTTTGGACCCATAAAAATTTTTCGTCCCAATTTGGGGTCACCGGTCACAAAAAGGAGAAATTTGGTGTGCCAACCCTGAACAACTGGAAAGAGGCGTAGCCCAAAATACATTACATTATACAACAGAGGATATGTCTTAAGCCTCACCCTGACATAATTAGCTAAGTGCCCCTATGAGAGGTGCTCCGCGTACCCTCATTAAACACTACACGTGCGTCACATATATTTTGCAACTCACCTTCTGAAGCCGCCTAGATGCCGTCATCGCCTATATGTGAATAATACCTTATTCTAAAGTTTAAAATAAACACATATGTATATTGCATTGCAAGTAACAGCTTTGCAGAAAAGAGCTGGATAATATGTTTGAGAATTGGGTATGCATAAAATTCCAATTGACAAAGTAGAGAACAAGTTTGAGAAATGCTAATATGAGTTGGAGTCCTTAGTAAGTTCGATTTTACGCTTTTGCGCCGTTCCTGTTTCTTTTGCCAACAAAGGTTCTGATTTACACCAGTCCATGAACAGTTTACTTTCCAAAATTTTGACTTAAAATTTTAGGCTTAAACAAAAAGTTTTGCCTCATTGAAAAGAGCACGCAGTTGGCTTTCCGATGATGTGCGGCCTAAACAGTTGCCAGCGATAAGCTGTTGAACGTGTTCAACGTTTCTTGGGTATTTTCGTGATATAACCACTATTTCACTTGAGTTTCGGGTAAAAGGTGAAAATCATTGATTTTGTATGTCAAGCAAGGCCGTATTAACAATTTATTATGGTAATTTTGAGTAACTGGGCACGTTGTGCAGCCAAATGCGAACTTTGTATGGTAGTGGCAGGATTCGGACCTTCCCCCACCAGGAGTCTAAAGTGTCCGGAAAAATAGGGTGTCGAGGGTATATAAATTTTGAAAAATTCTTTCGGACTCGCCGAATTTTTAGCCATTTCTTAGCGATCTTAAGCTTAAATTTAGGTTAAAATAGTTCATTTTTAGCACAACAGCAAATAGCTATTTTGAAACATTGTTAGAAAATTTATTTCCCCCAGAAATCCTTGCCCACAGACCTGGGAGGGACCGCCCCCAGGCTTTAGTTTGCCCCCTGTGAAACCCCCCCCACGGAGAGGCCAGACCCCCCACCCCACATACCCGACCTCGCTCGACTACTCCCCCCCAAGCCGAGCTCAGACCCCCCCTCCCCCCAAGCCGAGCTCAGACCCCCTCCTCCCAAGCCGAGCTCAGACCCCTCTCCCCTCAAAAAAGGGGTCCAAACAAGAGAAAAATAATTTTCAAAAATTTTTGGAAAAAATGTCTAGAAACAGCTAAAAACACTAATATACAGTACATTTCATGAAATCCAGGACTGGTGGCGTAATTTCCAAATTGGCGAAATATCGCGAAGTGACGGCAATTTTCGCCAAAATCGGCGAAAAGTCTTGTTTAATAGGCGACAATTCTTGTTTTTTTCGCCAGCTTTGTTCCAATTTTCGCCAACTTTTGGCGAAAATCGCTAATACTTCGCGACATTTTGCTGTTTTCGCCAATTTGAAAATTACGTCATGGATTTCATGAAGTGTGCTGTAATATATATATATATATATATATATATATATATATATATATATATTTATACATAGTCAAGCGGGAAAAAACCCACTCGCCAATGCGGGAAAAAACCCACCACCAGTTTGGGCTTACCGGTATGAGCTATCTAGGATTTTAATAGCCTATCTTGAAGAGATCCAAAATAACCGTGGAGAGTGTATTATGGTAGCTCCCACTGCTTCCCTGCAAATTTTTTGGGACTTTGAAATTTTTGGAAATTTTGGTCCGACGAAGTGCCCAAATTTGGCAAATTTTTTGAAAATTTCCTATTTTTGAGACCCCCCAAGCCAGATTTGGACTTTTTACACCCCCCCCAACCCAAACAGGTGGTACACCTATGCCCCCGAAAATGCCTTCCCCCCCGAAATCGCCCCCTCCCGGACCTTCTGCTTCCCCCCCCGGGATTTTTTGGAGGCCCAAACTTTTGCCAAAAATACAGGCAAATGTATGCAAATGTAGGCAAATTTTCAAAACTTATCCGGCTTCGCCTGAGATTTTTTCGTAAAAATGGCTATTTTTAGCTGAAATCCTGGCATTTTTGAAAGCTTTTTGTGTTTCACCAAGCAAAATATATACGCCAAAAAATGCCAATACCAAAAAGCCCCCCCCGGAAAAAAATCCCTAAAAAATCCCGATTTTTTCCGGAAATTATTCCGACTTTTTGTGCAACTTTTCAGATTTTATTCCGATTTTTTACCGAATTTTTGTCAATTTTTTCCGGGGATTTTCCCGATTTTTGTGCAACTTTTCCATTATTCCGATTTTTCCGATATTTTCCAGACATTTTCCCGATTTTTTCCAGATATGTTCCCTATATTTTCACTATATTTTTCGGAAGTTTTTCTGTGATTTTCCGGATACTTTTCCGATGTTTTTCAGACATTTTTCCAAATTTTCCCCAACATTTTCTTGAGACTTTCTCGACACCCGCATATACGTGCCACGCTGTATATACGTATATACGTATTATACACACTAGAGTAGCCAGAAAGAATTTCAGGGGGGGAAGCCAAAATTTTCAGACTTAACTGTGGTGGTTAAAAAGGGAACCGCTAAGTTAACCGTTACATTAACAATTTGGAGATATACAAAATTAAAAATGCCGCCTTTACATGATTTGCGCAACAGACAGCAGCTGTGGGGGTCTGGGGCATAGGTGTGTTTGGGAGGGGGTGGGAGTGGGGGGGACCCCTCTCCCCCAAATGGACAGGTCCCCGACCCCCCTAAAATGTTTTCCTACCCTCCCCCCAAAACGATTTTTTTCAGACCCCTCCCCC
This sequence comes from Trissonchulus latispiculum, assembly GCA_030248195.1. Taxonomy (NCBI): domain Eukaryota; kingdom Metazoa; phylum Nematoda; class Enoplea; order Enoplida; family Ironidae; genus Trissonchulus; species Trissonchulus latispiculum. Next base: position 2,783 of record JASAND010019387.1, on the reverse strand, counting down.
TCTAAAAAAATTTCAAACTCCCTACCTAAATTTTGGAAAGTTTTTTAGACAAAATCTGAAATTTTTCAAAAAAATTACCAAAAGCGAATTAGCGAAAAAGCGCAAAAAATGGACGAAGTATGCTAAAATTCGCTAAAAATTGAAAACTGAGAAAATGTTTCACTTTGCAAAAATGCAAAAAACTTTTGCCCCTCGGACTTTTGGAGGGCCCCCCCAATATCAGATCTACCAATTTCTGGAGGGGGGGGGGTTGGGCTAAAAAGGGGGTTAGACGCCAAAAACCGATTTATATAAGACATCATGTCGATTTCACCTATTGTCTTGTTTTAGCCAAGCTCACGCCATGTCTCTGTATAGAGGTCGGGGGGAAAAACCAAGGTAGTCACTTTTTGGACTCTGCAGAACTACTCAGTGGAGCAATCCGGCTATAAATTATTTTCTTATCAAGCCCTATCTAGACTGTCATTTTGGTATATAAATCGCCTCTCTAGGTCCTGTCGTTAATTAGTAATTAACGGTTAATTAGCCGGGGTAAAAAAACCAATGGCGGGAAAAAACCAACCGGTGGGAAAAAAACCAACCCCAGTATTCGGTCAGGGTAACTCATGTTAGCAATTTTATGCATGCAACAGGTTAAATCGGCGTCGCTGACTTCATATCTGCACTTATTTTTGCGATATTCTGTATAATAAGTGAGAAAATCAAACATCAATATTTGCAGCATCAACTGGATAGGTTTCATCAAATTTGCCAGTTTCTATGTTAAAATGCAAAAATTTGTAAATCTTTCGAAATTCGATGAAATAAATTAAAATAAACGTTGTTTCAGTGTTTTTTCGCGTATTTCTTTGTCCCAGAGTACTTTTTGGCCGCTTTAGCTGAGCCACACAGCCGATCCGCCGAAATGAGGTTTTTACCGGCTAGCACAAAATTGCCAAGTCCAAATGCAATTTTGAGCTGTTCACGTGGAAGAAGGCATTAAACTTGCTATATGGGTGACTTTTGAGCAACTAAGAACCATTTTGGGAGTTTGCCAGCAAAACCAAAAATTGGTTTTTTTCCCACCCAGGGTTTTTTTTCAAAATCGGACCTGTGTAAATCTTGTGTAAATTTAAATTTCACTGTGTATTTTTGTTTGAAGCTGTGTAGAATTTAAAAGTGTCGTATTTCAATTGTACTATAAAATAAAACACATTTAGACGTTATTGTCTTGCTACAATGTTATTTTCGGATCAGTCAAGCCAAAGTTATGCCAACTGCACTTGTGTAACATTTCGGAAGAAGCCAGCCCCCCAGAAGTTGATAAAATTTTGTAAATTGCAATAGAATTCATAATGGAAATGTTTAAAAAGATTAAGTCATTACATGTCAAAACTAGGATTGGACAAATTCAAATTTCTGAAAAACACTTCGCCTACTGAAACGATTTCTTTATTTTTCAAACTTTTTGGAATAATTTTTTCCAGGGTTTTTTTTCAAAATCGGACCTGTGTAAATCTTGTGTAAATTTAAATTTCACTGTGATTTTTGTTTGAAGCTGTGTAAAATTTAAAAGTGTCGGTTTTCAACTGCAATATAAAATAAAATACATTTAGACGTTATTTTCTTGCTACAATGTTATTTTCTGATCATTCAAGCCAAAGTTATGCCAACTGCACTTGTGTAACATTTCGAAAGAAGCCATGTAAAGGCTCAGCAGAGCCCCAGAAGTTGACAAAATTTTGTAAATTGCAATAGAATTCATAATGGAAATGTTTAAAAAGATTAATTCATTAAATGTCAAAAATAAGATTGGACAAATTCAAATTTCTGAAAAACGCTTCGCCTACTGAAACGATTTCTTTATTTTCCAACTTTTTGGCATAATTTTTTCACAAACTTGCTGGTCACGTACTAAGGTTCGATGTTTTAACTGCTACTGGGGACGGCTCCATATAGTACAGAAACACCAATTATACAACGGAGGGGGGTTTGGGGGGCGGATCCCACCAGAAGTTGAGAAATTTTTTAAATTGCAATAGAATTCATAATGGAAATGTTTAAAAAGATTAATTCATTAAATGTCAAAAATAAGATTGGACAAATTCAAATTTCTGAAAAACGCTTCGCCTACTGAAACGATTTCTTTATTTTCCAACTTTTTGGCATAATTTTTTCACAAACTTGCTGGTCACGTACTAAGGTTCGATGTTTTAACTGCTACTGGGGACGGCTCCATATAGTACAGAAACACCAATTATACAACGGAGGGGGGTTTGGGGGGCGGATCCCACCAGAAGTTGAGAAATTTTTTAAATTAACGGCAGAAACGGCATTGAAAAGTTGTATTCCTTTAGCTTTCGTTTTGAATATTTATTGTGCTAGACAGCAACAATTTTTTGTGGCTCACACTGCTTTTTATGATACATGATATGTACAAGAAACGATATTGAACCGTGCATATGTACTAGCTATACTATACTGTCTTACTAATATTTGCACGCTGTACGTAAATAAATTATACGCAACTGGATAAGCAGAAGTATATACTTGCAGAAACAATGGAACACCTATATATAATCATGTCGCAATGCAGAAAACAATTATACAACGGAGGGGGGTTGCGCAGAGCCCCCCAGAAGTTGAGAAATTTTTTAAATTAACGGCAGAAACGGCATTGAAAAGTTGTAATCCTTTAGCTTTCGTATTGAATATTTCTTGGGTTGTATGGCAACTATTTTTAGGCTCTGACTGCTTTTATTATATATATATACAAGAACCAAAAATGCTCCTTCGTCGCATAT
>JASAND010019386.1:0-31492 GCA_030248195.1 Trissonchulus latispiculum | reverse complement strand
CCCTAGGCTAACCTGCGGCAGCCAAAATCATGCTTCATTGCAACACTGTTCCTCTTTTATGGAATAAATAATTTATAACTAACATTAAGGCAAAGTAATTGAATAAAATGTTTAGTTGCTCCAGGGAAGCTTAATAAAATTTTCTGGATATATATTGAAAATACCGAATTTATTGAAATTGGCCAGCAAATAATTTACTGAAACAAAAAATAACATATACTCTGTGACAACCGAATTTACTTGAATACAAAAATACAGTTGAACGAGACTGTATTACTCTTAATATAACTAACTTTATTCTGTTCTTAGTTTCAGATGATCCTGAATTCGTTGGATATGCAATGCTTAATCATTTTTCCGTAATGCTTCCATTTGCTTAATCGTAATCTATTTTATACCATTTCATCAGACATTTGTTATGGAGGTTTTTGGTGGTCGGTTCTTACTTTGCGCATTTATTGTTACAATTTTTCAAATCGTTGAGATCTATGCTATTGAGACAGCATTAACCCAAGAAAATTGTCGTGGTCGTCTGGCTCCGCCCTGCAAATGCTCTGATCTAATAATTGATTGTACAAATGGCGGCTTCTCTAACACCGATATTTTGTCCAATATGGGTGATTCCGAATTCCGCCTTTTGGATACTGTGATTGTGACTGGAAATAATTTTTCAGAGCTATCTGATATTGGAAATGGTCATCTTTTCGGCGAGGGCATTAAGCATAAACATTTGAAGTTTTTGGATTTGTCCGGCAATAATATAACAACCATTCTTCCCACTACCTTCACCGGAGTTCCTAATCTTGAAAAACTGTCACTCTCTGACAACCGAATTGTGCTGCGAGAACAGCCAAACATGAAACTGTTCATCAATGTTCCGATTCTGAAAGAGTTAAACCTAACCAGAGCCCTAAACTTAGTATCCAGACAGCAAATTGATCTTTGGAATTCAGCCTTTAAGCAGAGCGATCTAAGCACTATGAGACGCGTTTATATGGCAGAAAATGATCTTGATTCATTGCCGGCAGATTTCTTTTGCTCATTTCCTCAGCTTGAGTATGTTGATCTGTCTGGCAATCGATTGCGATCGTTTGGCGCAGAACTTCGCTGTCTGCAGACTATTGCTTTTCTGGACCTCTCTGACAATGACATCGATTTTGCATCGACCAACTTCACTCAGAGTGTTGACGAAGCTGCTCAATTCCTTCGAGTTAATCTTTCTGGGAATCCGTGGGAGTGTGAGTGTCATCTGAGCGATTTTGTGTCATGGTTTCAGCAGAGTCAGCGAGTGATATCCAAGGAGTCGACTGCCTGCTTGGACGCCTATCCTGACTCTTTGGAAAACATAGGACTTATGGAGATAAAGCCCGAGGAGTTACAGTGTCGTGGCGGGGAGCAAAAGCATGTACAGAAGGCCTATGTCGTAATTGGGGTCCTGTTGGTGGCTATGGTTGTATTTTTGCTGTGTCTGGGCTGGTATAATCGGACTTGTCTCTGCCAATCAGCTAAACAGCTGACGAGGAGCAACTTTCGAGGTTATGCCAAACTGGATCGAGATGGTGAAGTCCGTGCAGAATTTGTATAACATTGTTATGGAACATTTTTAAACCTTTTTGTGCATGTAAGTATGTGCGTGCAATGTTGAATCTCGGCATTACTTGGTGCATTGAGTATATAGTTGTATCTAGCTGCTAGCAGTTCTTGTAAGCTAGTGGTGCTGGCTGATCTTTGTTCTTCTTAGCTGTTTCATTGATCAAAAAACGGAGTTGTTCCGTTCGCTCTTACCTATCGACATTCTTACTTTGAAAAGTGTTAGAGATCCCAAACCATGATCATCAGCCGTAGCAGAACCGTTTTAAGCGTGCCTTGTATTGAACTCTCGTTTTGTCAATTGTTTAGTCGAACCGCCTACACTGCCTTTTGTATATATGTTTTGTTTACGGTTTCACTGTATTTTGTTTTTAATTGTTTCATAATTACGACATGCGATTTGACATTGCTGTATATTATTGTATGCTCTAAGCTTCTTTGCTGCTGCTTTCTGTGCAACTGGTTTATGCTGTAGTCGGTAATATATCTGTCTGTACTGCATTTGTTGGCCAGTGGCCTGCTGCATAGTGATTAGTTGATTTTGTAGCAGTTTTTGGAAACCTGTTTCTGAAAGCCAACAGGTAGGAGTTTTCGCTACTAGTTTTTATTAGCTATTGAAGTGGCAGACCCAAAAATGACGAATTCGAATGAATGCTTAAGTTTGCGGTGTTTTCCTTTCACTTTAGCTCCAATTTTGATTATACAAGAATCTTGAATTTGCAATTCGATGGAGCATGCCGAAACATAAAAACAATATCTAGAAATTATTCACATGGATAATTATGTAGTATTCATGTAAAGTCCGCAGTATCTTTACTCTGAGTACTAAAAGCTAAACCAAACCAAAACCAAAAGCTACACTGCACAAACTATTTCGGATTCAAAGTAGGTGTCTGTGTCTGATTGTGGCAGTGCATGCTTGGGTCTGACGTCTGACTTTAGTACAAATCAGCTCAAACGTGGTTTGAGTATATTTTAACGGATTTTTTTGAAGTTTCAATGATGTGAAAATTTCATTATGATATGATCAAATTATTTGTATTTGACTTGCGTATACTGGATTTTCTTTGTCGTGCATCGAGCATATTTTTCGTTTGTTGAGTAAACATTCTTTTATATTGAAGTTGAGACATGTTCTTCCCGATTCACTGCATTTTGGTCTTCTTTAAGGTACTGGTTCGGGTTCGTGTATTTTAGGGCTTTAAAAGCGCGTCGCTGAAATTCATTCAAATTTGCTACACTTACATCATTTAGCTTATAAAACATTTTAGAAAAGACGCGGCTGGAAAATTTGAGTTTTGGAGAAATTAGCTTTACAATCCCCGCCATAACACGCACAGTGGCCACCCTAAGTGGATGCAGAGTTGGAAGTGGTAACCGCTGGTACCCGCGGGTTGACTTTCAGGTCAGTGGGTACCCGCGGGTCAGAGCGGGTCGAGTATTTTTGTTCACACCAATTTTCCGCTAATTTTTAGGCTACCAGAAAATTCACAGTTTATGGTAAATTTTCAATTTGTCTTTAAATTTTTGTTCTTTTGTATGTCTCTACAGGTACATTAATATTGCTTTTGTGATAAAAATGTTTATTTCTGTTCTATCATGGCATGAATCTTCAGACAAAAATATTTCAGCAATGTCTTCCTGACATAGTCATTGGCATAAATATTTTATCATCACGCAAAGCCTTTATTCCGCAAAACCGCGTGCACAACTGCTTCCAAGAAATAATTATATAATGTCAAGCTTGAAATTTCGACATATTTCTAAGAGTTGATCATTCGTAATTTTATTGGTACTAATAAATTACCTGATATATAGCAAAAGCGATCTTTTGCGACAGCATAGCCTGCTCTGAAGTAACGAAAACGAAGAAGAAATCTGATGCAGTTAGCTTTGAGCTTGACAAATTTTTGTTTGAAAGCTCTATGTAATACTTCACTATGTACAAATTTAAAAAGATAATTTTGCTCGATGCACATTATAGGGTACTTACTTTGAATATGCAAAAATGTCCAAATTGAAGAAGTGGGTCAAGTGCGTCGACAAAATCACAATGGGTCGTGGGTGGGTTCCGCGGGTCACGAAATTGCGACCCACTTCCACCGCTGAGTGGATAATCTTACAGTCATTCGAATCCTCTCACCAAAACCTGCAACTTTGCTCTTAGTATTAGAGAGTATTCTTCGATTTCTTACGGTTTTAGAGATAACAGCGAAAATTTATTTTCGAGGTCCGAAACTGACAATTTTTCGAAAAATTAAATATTGCAAGATTTCGACAGCGCTAGTTCATCGGTCTAGTATTGTCCATATTTGTAGTCCTAAAGGACATGTTATGCCCAACGGAGAGCTCTCTGCGGCATGTCCTCTTACGCACAGCGACAAAAATGTGAAATTTTGAAAATATTGTTTCGAATTCGTATTTCTGTCAACTTTTACAACCAATTAGAAAACGGCTTTATTTTTTCTTTTTTTGGTCAGGGCCCAACCACTATTAAGGTACACGTCGTGACCTGTAAGTGGTTCTCTCCGCAGACCGCAGTCAAGAGGCGGAGAGACGAAGATCACGGATAGAAACATGATCCCCAAGCGGAAAAACGGCTTTAGACATTCATTTTTGGGACGATTGCCAAGTGTTATTTTTCATGGTTTCGCATTTTGTCTTTCTGTTCGAGAGAAATAAGCGTCCAAACTTGGAAATTTTGACGAAATTCAGACAAAATTTACATTTTTCTCAAAATCTTGAGCTTACTTGAACATTAAACAATTTCAGAAAAATTAGCCCTCGGGAAGACATTTCTTTTAAAGCCTGAACTAGTCGCCTTTCGTTTGCTTTGCCACACTTCGAGAAGTCCTTGTTCAAAAATTGTTTTCCTATTAACGCATGTTCAAGTCGAAGAGTTGAAATGAGACAGCTTATACTCTACCTAGTTGTAACAAGCACATTCTGAGATTTAAAATGATATTAAAATTATCGTTGAACTCCAAGATTTGAGCAAATTGGACTCTTTCAAAATGTGTTAAATACCCGAACCAGCACCTTAAGGTCCCAATTTCGAAAACTGACATCAGGACCCGAGATTTTTCTGGGTGCCCCGGGTTTTCATAACTCTTTTACAACAAATCATACTATTATTGTTCATAATTCCGCTCAGAAAATATTGTGCGCATTACACACGAGAGTCTTAGCAATGCTTACTTTGCTTTTCTGCTGTAAACTACTAAAAATTTCGTGGTGGCAATTACGTTCAGCAGCGAGATAGTGACCCGTTCTATGGGCCTACTTGTTAAGTTTGTTTGAGTTATGGACTACTGAGGGAACAGCCAACGAAGACAAGGGTTGCTGCAATTTTGGGCAGGTCATTAATTACATAGCAAAATATAAAATGGTCTAAAACAGAGCCCAAGGGAATGCCTGCATTGATCAAGTTTGCTGCAAATAGTTCAGTTCTAACAGACTTGCGGACGGCCAGAAAAATAGAAAGGTGTTTACTTGCGTCGTTTCGTCGGCAAAGCTTTGTGCCACTAACTCAGTGGCACAAAAGTTTGCAATCGTGCTGCCAATCTATCTTTACCTCCCTCGTTTTCTTCATATTATTTGATAATAGTAAGCTGCATTTGATGGTACAGAACGCCTTCTAGCAGCCTTTTATTGGGTTGATTAGCTTTGCTTTTAAATTAGTATCTTCTTCTGATACAAAAGATGAAATCAAGAGTATATAATTCTTTGATATTTCAGCAGATTTCTGGAAATATAGTAGTACAGTTATGCACTCTAGATTAAACGCTTCTGGCGAAGAATGGTTTGAATCTCTGCAGAGTTTCTGCAAGTGTACGACTAGAATGCAAACTGTACCATACCGAAATAGGCTAATACGGTCTTAAAGAAACAGAGCAGTGGCCAGTTGTATTGATAGCCAAATTGTGTTCTGTTCTTGCCGTTCTTGTGCTTATGAAGATTTCAACAGAAGGAAATAATTTGCGGAGCTCTAGGAGAAATGACATATTCTTGACAGAACGTCAAGTAATTTTTAATACAGTCTTATCACATGTGGATAATGGAGGGAGGAAGGGGGGGAATCACCCCTCGGCGAAGTCGCCCACAAGGGGTCCCGAAATCGCTCCCACAAAGGGTAAGAAAATTGGCCAGAAAGGGTAAGAAAATGTGCCCAAAAATATGTTGTACGAATAGAATTTCCAATTCCAAAATTTTTTAAATTTTTCACTTCAAATCACTATTTTTTGCTGAAAAACGTCCGAAAAACTTTATTTTCGCTTAAAAATCACTGGTTTTTTGTTAAAAAGCGGCAGAAATCGCTTTAAAAAGTACGCTTAACCCTCTTTTGCCCTAGTCTTCTTGAGGTTCAAAATGACCAATTTTACATTTACATTAATACATTACATTAATACATTACATTTACATTTTACATTTACATTAAATGACCATTTCTTACTGAGAGCACCTGGAGAGATGGTACTACGACCAATCGATAGAGAATTTAATTTTGTACATTTCTGAGTAGAATTTTGGGTCTCCGATGCACCCAGGAAAAGTTAGAAGCCGTCAAAGTCGGACAAAGTACGAATTTTTGCTAAACTTTCATTGCAAAAAACCAATATATATACATTTATTTCTAGGTGCAAGACTTGGTTCAGAGACGGGATCAATTATACGTTACTTTAATCTGCTTAAATGACCCGGTAGAACGGCTTTGTCGCATGACGAATTGCAGCCGATGCTGGAATCGTTTAAAATAAGTACAGAAACATAGTACAAAATTTTCAAATCTTCCGTTCCGCCCAATACCTGCCGGGACTTAGCTATTTTTGAATTACTACTCCAAATTGTAGATGGAGTGTCGAGGAAAAAACAAGCACGTGATTTGGGCTCCATTGTGCAACTGGTGTCTACTCTTTGGAATAGATGTCAAAAGTCGCCACTTGTGCCAAATGTCCGTCGCGGGCATAAAAGGGTTAAGAAAAATCGCTCTCACAAGGGGTACCAAAATTTGCTTCCACACTGCTTCCGTCAGTGAAATTTGACCTCCCGTTCAAGTATGAATCTTATTAATACTGGTTGACCAAAAAAGACTATTGCTTTGCCTCTATCGGTGCCATCGTCAGCCTCGTCACCGACTCCGGTTTAAGCCGAAAGCTTCACTGAGCATGCGAGCTCTGTCACCCACCACTGAATATTACACTGAATATTTCTTTGATTTTTGAAAACTAATCTAGCAAGTTGCTTATCTAAGAATTTTACTTATGCCTACAAAATAATTTTGCTCTGATTTGATCGCTCACTAGACTAATAAAAATCGAGGATACTTCTACTAAGTTTGGACATGGGAAACGTTTCAAGTACGTGCTTTAGTCAAGGTACCACATTTGCAAAGCCCTTTGTGAGTAATTATTGTAAGCAGCACTTATGACACTTATGTACAAGCAGGCTGGAACCGCTAATAATTCATGCTGTAGATGTCCAAAATGGCTGCCCAGATTGTCTAAAAATATTCTGATATTACATTTTGTTATGTATACAATTTTTTTATTTGTGCAAAACTTCATACGAAGTAGGTTGAATCTATCTTTCATGATTGCAGGCTCGCCTGAAGCCAGCAAAAAAGATTCTAAAAGTCGAGGGGCATCGTCCAAGACACAACCATTGAAACAAAAGCGTCGTTCTTCGCTTGGTGAGAAATTAATCATGTCCTATAATATCCAGCAAGCAAGAAAACCAACATAGTTATGTAAATAGACCAGATAATTAAAACATAAACCTGAAGATCTAGTCGTACTCGTAAAGCTTGGGTTTTATTTGATTATCTAAAAAAATGTCAGGTTTAATGAAAAACTAGCAATGTCTGGTCAGCGAGGTTTAAATAAAGTTCGGCAGAATTTGCCACTAACAGCGAACAGCGTATAAACACAAACTTTGGATTACGGTTGTATTGATGCGGCCTCAAAAGTTTTGATTTGATTCAGTTCGATTTTCGCCTCTGAAAAACCATGAGATTTGATTCAGTTCGATTTTCTGCACCCGAGAAATGAATTGATTTGATTCAGTTCGATTTTTGCAATTTCAAAGAGTTTTGATTTTGATGCAGTTTTCACCAAAACCGAATTTCGATGCGACTTTTGATTTTTCAAATTTGTGTTTTTGAAAATTTTACATAATTTAAATCAGCCTAATTCATAATCACCAGACGTTGTTGTAGTGAGAACATAAAAATTTCAGGACTTGTTTTGGGAACATAAAATTTTCATTTTTCATTTTTGTTTATTTTTTAAAATGCCCATTGCTGCCGTGGAGATTCTTAATATAATTTAGACTTCTTGGCTTTAATGAAATCCTTGCATGCTAATCTTAATCAAAGTTAGAGCTGATGTAAAAATAATGATCTAACAGTCTCTCGAAACGCAAAAGGCTGCATAAAGCACTAAACTTATTCCAGTAAATGCCTGGCAATACCGTCTTCCAAGCTAAAACATCCCTTGTTAAGATTTTCCTGGTATCTCTGCCGTGAGCACTGCCCTAGTGAAGAGCACAAACAAATCTTAAATGTACATAATAATAGGTTCAACAATACTCGAAAAGATGCATGTATGAAAAAGTCTTTTTCATAGTGCATATGAGACTAAGTGAAAACGTTTAGTATAATATTCTGCTGAATCAAAATGTGAATCAAAATCGCATCAAAATCAAAATTACTGATTTATCGACAAAAGTTTTGATTTGATTCAGTTCGATTTTGGCTTCTGAAAATTCAGTTAGATTTGATTCAGTTCGATTTTTTGCTGTGAAATATTAAATGATTTGATTCAGTTCGATTAATCAAAAATCAAAAGTCGCATCAAAACACTTTTGATTCGATTCGAATCAAAAATCAAAACAACCGTACTTTGGATACAATAGGTTTCTGTTGATCGAGTTTTATGCTATAAATTTTTAACGCCCTTTATACACATGTTATCAGCTATATAAATAATCAAGCACAATATTCATTTTGATAAACACACTTAGCAGGTAATAAATTAACAAAAGGGAGGCTCTGTGCTCTGATCTATTCCAGCGATCAATTTATCCGAACAACACAAGGTCAAAAGCCAGTCCACAGATTCACGGGGGATACAGAATTAATGAAAATGGGAAAATACCAAAACGTGGACACCCAGAAATTAAAAAACTTTAATCACGCGACCGGTTCGAGACCGATGCGGTCTCTTCGTCAGGCGACTCCTGGCTGTTACTCGCTGCAGACGTTCCTGGGGGGTGGGCTTGTATGTAGGATTCCTTATTAGAATGGGAGGGTAGACGGCAGGCTCGTGGGACAAGAGCACCCATTGGGCATTTTGGGCACTTCCTGGAGAAAGGGAGCCTGGGAAGGCTGGGGGAGACACTGCTGTAGAATGGATGTTAACAATGCCATGCGAAAGGAAGGTGGGAACTTGTTGAAACGTATGTAGGATATGTTCCCTATTTAAATTGAGGCCGTACAGAGTTGGCTAAAGTTTTCCTTTAGTCTTTATAATGATCTCAATCACAGAGACCAGAAAATCAGTTAAAACATGGCAATGGTCTCTCTAAACACAAAACGGCGGTTTGTTAGCACCAATTCTACCAAACATAGCGGCGCCCCCAACCTTCCCAAGCCCCCATTCCTCCAGGAAGTACCCAACCTGGCCCGCTTCCTCCAGGAAGTACCCAACGGGCCACCCTTCCTCCAGAAAGTACACAACCTGTCCCCCTTCCTCCAGGAAGTACACAACAGGCCCCCCTTCCTCCAGGATGTGCCCAAAGTGCCCCCTTCCTCCAGGAAGTGCCCAACAGGTCCCCTGTCCCACGAGCCTGCCGCCTACCCTCCCATTCGAATAAGGAATCCTATAGCCCACCTGGAACGTTTGCAGCAAGTAGCCAGGAGTCGCCTGACAAAGAGTTCGCATCGGTCTCGTAACCGGTCGCGTGATTAAGGTTACAAAATTTCTGGGTGTCCACGTTTTGATATTTTCCAATTCACAGCGATCAGTTAAGGTATATAAAATTACCAATCTATATTACAATTGCAATTAGCAATTACGTTCAGTATAATTTACTTAACCCTTTATTAACGATAGGAGCACAGAAACCTGCCTCTCCAGTTCCAACCCAAAAACAGAAGCATGAACTGCGCGTTGGCAAACCTTCTGATTTAATTTCAAAATCCATGCGGAAAAAGTCAAGGACCAACTTGGCCAGAGGAAATCAAAAAACCGAACTGGTAGCAAGCGACAAACGGTCTGCCGAAAAGCCAGAGAGATCCTCAGTCGATAGATCCCGATCAAAGGCTGTAAGTTCCTCGTAGACTTTCGTTGAACAATTTCAACTTTGATATACATTTTATTCAGCAGTAAATTTCTATTGTCCACTTCAAGCTAGATTGGGTCTTCGCAGTTGACCCAATCAGTTTATGTCAATCATCATCAATGATTCATTTCTCCGGTCGGAGATGCTGTAGACATCTTTCTTTCTTTTGTTTATTATCCTATGTCCTGTCACTCCACCAGTGCTAAAAATTTTAAAACTTCACCAATCTCCAGCTAAAATTTGATATGGGTGTATGTTTTCAATCATGCTGAGTTAAAATATCGCAAACTTTTTGATTTCCCGAAATTCGATTTATTATTTGAAAAAGGGAAATGGGAACAAAGGAAGGGAAGCCAACAAATTAAAAAACCGTTACGAGGGTTTTCTGGGTTGCAGAACACCAACGTGATGTCCATTTTTGATCCAACTTTTCATTTGTTTAGTATAAGCAAGAGTACACAATTAAATAATATTGTGTAACTCTTGGTATAGGCTAAAGTTGTAAGCTCATGATGTATACATATAATATGGTTAATATGTAGAGTTAAGCTTAAGGATTGAAAATCAAATTATTTCCTAAAAATTTCCTTTGCGCTCAAAAAAGGACTGGTTTGGGTTGATGTTAACCTAGTTTACAAAATTCTTCTGGTCTAAACGGATTAGAAGTCCTTAACTTTACCGTGAACTCCGAAATATCCCGCGAGCATGGATGCTTGCCACACTTTGAGTTTATATATATTGCAGATTTGACATTATGAGCTGAGCAGGTTGCATTTCAGTTTCTGCTGCCGAATTGAAATTGGATCACGTATCACTCTAAGTTAATTTCTGTAAAATATTAAACTTTGATTTTAGACTAAAAGCGAAACTGGAATGGATTTGGATGAAAGAACTAGGCTGGTCGATTACGTCCCGGTGAAGGAACAAGAGAAAGACGAGCCTATTCCAAAACGAGTTATTGACAAACCACCTGAAGACTATCCAACCATAAAGTTTTTCGCTGCAGTCTTGCAGGTATAGCTCTTACGGTATCCATACAATATATAAGGAATCTTTTGTTAGTTTTTGTTACTCAGCTGTCTTCATAAACAGGTCACTGTGTCACTGTTTTTGTTCCATTCTGAGACTTTCTTTAAAATTTTCAGTGTCTTCCGCCTGAGGTTGAGCTTAGTGAACCCCAGATCCTGATGCTGAGTGCAATTAAAATGGTGGATACAATTTTCTTGAGTCCGGAATTTTATGAAACTGTCATGACTGCGAAAAAAGGATCAGAAGATCCATTACCTACCCTTGAGCTGATAGAAGGAATGAGCCAGGATGTTTTCACAGGTATACCCATATATACTTTAGGCTAAAAATAAAGTTTTATAAATGGTGTATAAATGGTGCCTCATTTTATAAATTGTATAAATAAACGAAGGGTTGCTCCGGCGCCGTGTAGTCTTGATTTATCGAAGTATGGAAGACGCTCGCTCCAAAAGCTCTACTACACTTGTAAGCGCATACTGAACGAAGGAAGCGTCATATCAAAAAACGGATTTCATATTCGGATTCAACAGGTCAAATAATCTCTATAAGCAACTTTTCGGCAAAATCGGTGACATTAAAATTTTGGACCACATTTTTACTGCGCTTGGCTAGATTTTCGGGCCCAAACATAAGGGTTATTTCTTAATAAAACGTTTGCTAACACACTAACCAGAAAATCAAAGCCCTCAAAACTTACCCACAGTTTGCCCCTATTAAATAGTAAAAAGCTGGGATAGGCTAGGGGCTGCCAATTTTATTAGATCGAAAACGGCGCACGGTCACCTTGCAATTTTTTACAAAATTTCAAACTTTGGCCTATCATTGCAGAAGAAGCAAGCAATGCTCGAAAGCTGGAATACTTTTAATATTTAGTGCTAGCAACAATAAACATTCGTGGCAAAAACTAACAAAATCGGTCCAAACGTTAATTCACCAGAGATGAAAAAACTTTAAAAACCCATTTTTCGAACTAAAATTTGTACTTTGGCGTCCAGCTAAAACGGTGTATATGAGCTATATTGTTGCCCACCCTAAACTCTTTTACTTTGATATGTTGGCTAACGATAGGCGAAAAAGCTCTCCGACAATGTCGGGCCAACCCCTTCGTAACCCCCCCCCCCCAAGGTGGTGATTCCTATGGGGCACGTATTGTTGGTTGACGGCGTAAATCAAGATGAAATTTGACGAAACTTGCCAAAATAAGTTCGTTTAGCGTTCTAACGCCCTCCGCGCAATCCCGCTTTAAAAATTCGAGAATCCTTTCAGGGCGGCTTTCGTCAATTTTTGACAGTTTGGCAGCAGTTGCACAGATTTGATAATATTCATTCGAAAGATCTTGTTGCGTTTTACAATTTTGCTTTTGGAAGTAGCTTTCTAGCTTTTTCCTATCGTGAGATACAGCCAATTTTTTTATTTCGCCGATGCTTTATTGCCGTTAATGACAATGAGAGACATTGATTAGTATTAAAATTCTAAAGCTTTGAGACTTTTGAAATCCTAAATCTCACACATAGCAAAATGGTGATGTTTTTAATCGTTCCCAAATTTCCTTTTGTTCGAACGTGACTTGCAAAATCAATAATAAATGTGCTGTGGAAGTGCAACTCAATTAATTAGTTAGAATTAGTAAATTCGTCCAAATCACGTAGAGAGTGCGGTACCCTAACGGAATTGTGCTGTAATGAAGCAGTCAAAATTGGAGAATCACTAAAGGGTGATCTAATTGGAATTGGAACAATCAGGGAAAGCCATATGATATACAAGAATTTATTTTAATATAACTGACGGATTGCTCTGATAAGTGATGATATAAATAAACGGATACCGTATGAAAGTATCGTATCCAATGAAGGGCCGCGGTTGTTTTATCCGAGCTGATTGCGAAAACCGTATCAGAGGTTAGTCCACCTTATTCTTCCTTTATTAGAAATGGTGGTGAATCTTAAAAGTATGGCAATTATTCAAGTGGAACCAGGAAAGGAAAGGGCTACGACTCTGCTAATGCGTTCCATCAGAGACAACAAAATTCTAAGACTGGATCAAGTCGGTGATGTGAGTTTCTTATGTAGGATGTATACTACTAGTAAACTATGGAAATTAAAAGCGACAGACTACCTACCACCGTGCAGTTGTGTTGTTGGCCGGCGGCAGAGGGAAAGTTCAGTTTAGCTGGGCTTTCTGGAAGAAAGCCAAGACTGATTTTTCGGGGGAAAATGCCTAGACTTAATTTTCTATGGAGGGCAAACTAGAATAGGCCAGTTTTCTCCGGGGAAAACTTAGCCTTGGGACATGGACTAGCAGGGAGGGAGGAATAAGCCGGGGGAAAAGATTCAACCCTGGTACCGGAAAAACTTCGGCGGATTAATATTCGTCCCGTACAGTCATCCAATATTAGTTATTCCCCAGTCTCATTTGATGAAAATATAATTTCTAATAGGACACAATACTACTTCTACCTTTTCTTATTTTAAATCATGCTACAAGTTATATACAGCTTGTTCTTGCCATTTCTGCTTGTTCAGCTTATTTTGGGACAATGATGATTTCTAGTAAATCAGTCAAATAGAATATTCGATTCGATCAAAGTCACAACGTTCAAAACTTTTTAGATCGAATTCATATCATTTCAGATATTCCATTCGTTTGGTAAAGGAATAAAGTTGACTGAATCATTGCTTCCTGAAGTTCTTCAAGGACTCGTCAATAATAAAATTTTTGACGAACTTGACAAGACAGAATTTCTTGCAGCTCTTAACAAAACAAAAACGGGTAAGAAACTGAATTCTAGATGTTTATCATTAGCATGAGATGCTGCTATCAGCATAAAGCGACAAAAATCTAGAATGTAATATCTGAAGTTGCGACAGCGATTCCTATCTATCTAACGAGCGATCGTCAATCAGTTAACTAAGAATAAAATAAGAATAAAAAACAAATAAAACTTAATAATGAAACATTAAGCGTTTTCTAAACAAAAACCTGCAAGTTAGAAAGCTAATGAACATAAATTGTTTCTCTGGTCTGTTTGGCTAGTCCATGTACTAAGTATTTATAGTTAGTTGCTAGTTGAATTACATGGAAAGATTAAGCTCAGATTTTGCATTTATAACCATGCACTTTAACCTGCACATTAATGAAATGTTGTTAGTTTAGATAAAGAAAGATCCTTTCGAGTTATCAATTTAGCGAAGCAAGCAGCTGCCAATATGGTTCAGGTGCGAAATCAGGTTCTCAGTAAACGGATGAAGAAAAAGATTGATCAGGGCGAGGTTTTACAGCCAAGAAAGGAACGAGAAATTACCCCTATGGTCCCTCAATCTCGAAAGGAAGATTGGGACAGTGTAAGAAAACGAGCTCTAGAAGAGTCAGCACGATACGGAATAACAGATTTGAATTTTGGCGCTCCCGAAACCTCAAAACAAGCACCAATTGAATCCTCAAAACAAATCGCAGAAGAAGCGCCGAAAGACCAAGTTCCAACAAAATCTCAGCCTCACGAAAAGAGCCAAAAGTCACACCAACTGTCCGGACTAACAAAAATAAAAGTTAACATTGAACAGTCACGCCATGATTCAACAAGTGTGATTTGAAATTATATTCCTTAGACACACTTTAACTGTGGCGAATAAAAATGTTCGCGAATGATTGAACACCTCCGAAAGACTAAGCAGGCACAGAAATTACTAATTTTAATCAGAATAAAGAAAGAAATCTTGTCTCAATTACCCCACACAACTCAAAATTCTTAAAACTTGACCAATTGAGCTAAAATTTGCTATATGTTTTCGACCAATCAGAGTTGAATTATATATCGCAAAATTTTTCGATTTCGCGAAATTCAATCTTTTTATTCAAAGTTTTGTTAGTTCGCTGTAAGCTAAAGTTCAAGCACTGTATTATAGGTTGACGGTTCAAATCAAGATGAAATTTGATGAAACTTTCCAAAATAAGTTTTTTTAGCACTCTAACACCCTCCGCGCAATCCCGCTTCAAAACTTCGACATCTCCGCTTAGAGCCGTTTTTGCCGATTTTTGACACTAGACAGTAGCTGCATAGCTATGATTATATTCAATTAGAAAGATCTTGTTGAGCTCTACATTTTTGCCTTTTGAAGCACCTTTCTAGCTTATCTCTATAGTGAGATATAGCTGATTTTCTTATTTTGGAAGCTGAAAGCTTGTCATTTTTGCAGAAATCAAATAATCCGCCATTTCTTGAGCTACACAAGCCGTAAAAATAAACTAAGGGCCTTTTCGCGCAGCGAGTTAAACAAGTTAACATTAACTCAATCCTTTTCGCGCACAGGGTTAAACGAGTTAAACAGTTCATTTTAATTTTTAACTCGCAAGCAGGGTTAAACGAGTTAAAAAAATTTTAACTCTACTCTTTTAACTCGCTCGCGAAAAAACCCTAAGAGTGTCAATTTGAAGGTCTCGTCGAGGCCGAGAATTCGTGGCATTGTAATTTTCAAAATGCTATCCCTTACGCTCACGCTGCTATCATAGAAATGTAGTTTTTGCAAGAACATGACCCAACTTTTTTCCAGCGATTTTGGGGCATTTACTAAGCAAGCTATAGATGTTTGCCACTTACTAGACGTGTTTTACACAAAAACACCCAGGGACCCTTTTTTACTTGCCTCGATTACTACTTTCTAGCTAAAGTGCTCTCTTGCCAAAGTTGGGGAAAGTAGGCAAACTCCAGGATAAGCGTACATTTTAGCTAATTTCTTTATAAAGAAGAGCGGTTTCATAATAATTAGAAAAGGGTCCGTAGCTATTTGATAGTGGAATCGAATGATGTGATCGACGCTGTCTGCAAAAAATATGGAAAATTAAATTACTTCGAAAACGCAGTAAAATAATTTCCGAAATTTGAGTGGTGAGGGTAACCGATACAAGACCCAGAGATAGTAGTGCACTAGGAAGTGCCGTAAAAATATAACTACTGACGATGGAGTAGGAACCCGTCTCCTCCAATTAAAACACACTACGCCGTAACTGACTCACAAGCTCGTGTGTGAGTATTCGTACTACCTCCAAAGCACGATTGCATTAATACAATGCAGGAGAGAAACTAGGTTAACGTCAAGCAGCCGATCGCCAGAAATAACACATAACAGTTCACAACAGTTTGGACCATTACATGCACCACCCTATCTATGCAGCATGTAGAATCACGCTAATGGTTGGATTTTCCCAACAAATCTAACAATATAGCAGACTTTTGATACAGTCAGTGTACGATTTTTTTAGAGGATCAGAAAGTAGTAGTTAGCATTAAACGTTTCACTACATTGCGTGGGTTAAGAGGTCGTGTATTATTCATTTGTCAACTCGCAACAAAATAATGCTAATGCACAGGTTGAGGAAGACCTATTTCAAATGGAGAAAGTCAGTTCAATTTACTAACACAAAATCCAGTTAAACACATACAGTTTAATAAAGTTATTCTAAGCAGCTTCTTGATCTCCCGATTTCCCCGACATCTGACTGTGTTTTACATCTCTTATTGCCTAAAAAATAATAGGAAACCAATGTCACAGAGGCTAACGATCAAGGAATGACTATTACTATTCCAACTATAATACAATAGGGTCTGATAATGTGGTAATAATTTTCACATTTTCCCAATATAGCCAAGCTTTATAAAGCTCTTGGTGTCCTGAACATTTATCTTCTTACACTTACTCCAGAAAGCAGTATGTAAAAGTTAGAGCGAGTTAAAGCAAGTAAATAACAATCAGAATAAGCTTGGCCAAATCTTTCGAGTGCAGTTTGTCGCAGGTTGTTTGGATTGTCATTGACGTCAAGTGATGTATTGGTCATGCTGTAGTCTTTTGCCATCCTATGTGTACGCGACCTCGTAGCCTTCTGCGAGGCATACTGGTGTTAGAATTAAATTGTAAGGATTTGAACTCAACTGCCATATCTCTTAACTGGGTTGACCCTACATCTAAAAATGTTTTGTTTTAGAGACATATGGGGTTATATTATACGTATATCGCTGAAAATGAGCGAAATCGGTGACTATAAAATTAAGGCTCCGCGTCTCTATCGTTTAATTCCAAATAATCACAATCACAGTAACTCAATATGATAATATGAATAGTTCAAGTTCAATATGAATGCCAAGAAAGAGTTTTAGTTCCAACTAAAAGTTCGAAAAGGGGAACACAAGTAAATTAACTCATTCATATCCTACCCTGAATCACAAGTCGGATGTAATATCTCATTTTAAATCTTTTAATATTTTCTGTGTTCCTTAGAGCTTAAGCAGAGGCGACGCTTTGCTTGCAAAAATAACGCCATTTTTGTACTCTACGAAGTCCAAAACATATATAACTGCAGCAGGTTTGAGAAAGAAATGATTTCTTTTGAAATTTCTACATAAGTTCAAACAAAAATGGTCGCTTTTGTGCTGACTGCGACACTTTGATTCGACGCAGAAGTCGCTGATGTTGATCAATATCACTCGTTCTCAGCTCAAACTCAAACAAATAATCAACAATTTATTTTCATACAAAAATGAGATCTGTCACATGTTTGTATAGCTCGGTACATCAATTTAAATTTTGTCCCCCTGTGGGAGGGAAAGTCATAAAGGGTTAAATGTAGTCAGGAGCATCTCAAAAAAATCAGTGGACTACTAACTTGATAATAACCAGTATGATATCCGCTCATATACCAAGATAGAAGCATACTCGACAAGGCTTCCTGGTCATCCAGCAAATGAGGATCAGCTTTCACCATAGGCGGTGGAGGAGGGGGCAGGCTTGGAATCTGAAAGACAAGTACACTAAAAATCACATTAAGTTCCAAGTCATTTTAATAAGTACATAATACCAAATCTGAACAATTATTCCACAATCCTATGGTTGAATTTAAAATCTAACTGCATCATAATTGTGGTGTAACGAGCTGGAAAGGCAAATACTGAGAGTAGTGAAAAAGTGAAAATAACAAAATGAAGGACGAAAAGTGGGAACAACTCAGTGTCCTTACAGATAATCCTACGTACCGTTCCAGGTTTTATACCATTTGGCATTTGGGCATGATGAGAATAGTTCCCAGACTAAACAGAACAGCTGTTAAAGACACTAAGAAGCAACTATATATTAAATCAAGAGTACATAATACATAAGAGTGTGACAGCAGGCAGGTTCTCTGTTATCAGCTGCAGGTACATGCTCTGCACGCTAACGGCTGACCCCCCCCAAACGTGAATGTTCACTTCAAACAAATGTGGTAGCTACGCTTGCATGCTGAAGATCGAAAACACAACAGTTGGTTCAACGTGCGTCTGTTGCGAGCTTTAACACGCAAAGTTAGCGTTCTAATTTCTTTGTAGTGAGCATTTTGTGGGGGGTCAGCGAACATAGCATGTATGTACCTGCAGCTGATAACAAAGAACCTGCCAGCAGCCACACTCTTTAAATGCAAGCCTTGCATTGCAATTATGTCTAAGACCAAGTCCGTTGAAACCGTAAAGATGCGATTTTTGTAGAAACGAAAAAAAGGGACGTATGCCAAAAACCGCTTGACTAAAAAAATGTGTATATATGTTCTGATACTACTAACTGTCACGTAACTGAAATAGGAGAAGACAACGACTGTTTACCAAAACTATTAAGTCGAACACTCAAACAAAGCTCAAGCATTTCACCACTGGCAAAACTTTAGACAAAAGGTCCCGCTGCAATACAGTACATTCATGGAAAGCAGGACCAAAGACGAAGCTTCAGAATTGCTGAAAGGGGCAAAATATCGCGATGAAATATCGACTTTCGCCAAAGTTGGCGACATTTCTTATTTTTTGCCATTTCCCCCAATTCTGTTTAGTTCGCTAATCGCGATATTACTTCGCTACTCATCCGGCTTTCCATGAAAAATGTTCTGCATTTACTGGCTTATTTCTTGGCAGCCGACTTCTTCTTCTTCGGCTTCAGCATCTCGGGTGAACCATATGATCCGGTCACAATCGACCGGTGTCGTGAAATATTTGGTCCCCCCAAATATTTATTCCCCCTATAAGCTGAAATATTTGTTCCCCCTAAGTATTCGTTCCCCCTTCGGAGCGATAGGCTGAAATATTTGTTCTTCAAAATATTTGTTCCCCTTGAAATATTTGGTCTCCCTATAGGCTGAAATATTTGTTCCCCCTGAATAATTGCTTCATTGAAATATTTGCCCCCCTAAATGCAGTTATTGGCATTTTTTCGAGAATAAGTTCCAAACTTTATCAAGCTAGCGAAAAGATAAAATCGGATGGAATAATAGGGAATTAATATCCGAATTGGACCTCATGAGACATCTTTGGCAAATGAAAATTCGAATTAGTTTTCGTTTTAAGTTTCGAAACTACTTCAAAATACACAGGCACCATTGGAGGAACGTCACAGTCATTGTGCCAACTACGCCCGCATCGAGTTACCATATTATATACGTTCGTGCATATCGTTCAGGGTGTCTTCAACCTTTCCAGCTGTTAAAAAAGGATGATATATCTTCAGCGTACACTTTTGATTTGGGCAAATTTCAGAGTCACAAATAGAAATACTCGTCGATTTCCAAACATCTTTCAGAAGTTGAACAATGTGATCGAAATATGATAAGAACTAAAAATCTATAATTATTTTAGTCTTCTTTAACATTCTGGGACCAGTCCCGCATTTTAGGTGCAAAGATAAGAAAGTTTTGGGTTTTACCATTATTCTCTCAATATGCAGTCGATACACTGGATTAATCGTTATGGCTGAAAAGAGGGCACCAAAATGAACATTTTTGCTTTTACAACCTTTGAGCTTTCTCTAGTGGTTAAGGCAGTATAACCCAAAAACTATTTTTAGGATCAAAAAACGGCCATTTTCAAAGAAATTAGTTTTTTCAAAATTACTGCCAACTCTTATAGACAATTTTGGCTTAATTATACTCAATCGATACATCGTCCAATTGCACATTTTATCAATGCCTATTAGCTGGAGTCCGTTGCTTTAAGCTGGAGAATTCGCGGAAAAACCATTTTAGCAAAACGGCGATTATTTTGTTTTGAACATCGATGTCTCAGAACCTACCCAATGGATTCGTTTGATTTTTGGCAAAATGGAAATTCGCACTATTGCGGAGGATAATTTTTCTCGGTTTGAGCTAAAACATCTCCAGTTGCGAGAAAACTGAACATAAAATTGCGAAATTTCGTGGCATCGCACATTTTCCTGATTTTCTGGAGTATTGGGACTTGTTGAGCCAAATCCAAAAAATGTCCCTCGGCCCACTTGTCTCATATCATACCGCAAGAAGATATTGTGACCGATTCTACAGTTTTGAGAAATCGATGTTCACAACTTTTTATTTATCGATTTTATCTTTTCACCAGCTGGATAGAGTTTGGAACTTATTCTCGAAAAATGCCACTAACTACATTTAGGGGGGCCAAATATTTCAATGAAGCAATGTTTCAGGGGGAACAAATATTTCAGCCTATAGGGGGACCAAATATTTCAAGGGGTACAAATATTTTGAGGAACAAATATTTCTGCCTATCGCTCCGAGGGGGGAACGAATATTTAGGGGGAACAAATATTTCAGTTTATAGGGGGGAGCAAATATTTGGGGGGACCAAATATTTCACGACACCGGCCCGATCCAGGAACTCCAGGACTTTCCCAGGTGACTGGAGCATCTCCATGGCGGACACCTGCTTCTGATCCAAAGACTTCCTTTCTCTGGGGAGCCGTGGCTGGACACCCAGACAGCAGGTGCTCAACCGACTCCTCCTCCTCGTTGCAGTATCTGCAATCAGCCGAATCTTCTTTTCCTATTCTGTGCAGGTACTGCCGGCAAATTGCTGAGTGTCCAGTTCTCAATTGGGATATGAGGACACTCTGCTTTCTATTAAGCCCCAGCCTATCCGGAGGCTCAGGCCACCCGTCCTGACCAGACATGTGCAGGAGGGGAAGTTCTGGGGGGGGGGGTGAAGGGCGGCCGCAGGCCGCCGAAAAACCGGATTTTCCCGGTTTTTTACCGGAAAAATCCGGATTTTTTGGGGGGGGGGGGGGTGAGGGACACCTCTGGGGGGGGTGAGCTCAGGTCGGGGGGGGGGTGAAACCCCCCCAAGCACACGTATTGTCCTGGCTGATCCAATAGTTGAGATCCTTTCTGCGCTTGCCAAGCCAGTCTGCTTTTACTTTCCGGCTGCCTTTGGCTGCCTTTGCCGAGTCCAGGTCTACGGGTACCTCAGACTGGTCATATGTTGATCCTAACACCGCGGCCTGATTAGCCCGTTCGTTTCCAGTCACGCCACAGTGACTGGGCACCCACTGGACCGTGAGTCTGCATCCGCGTTTGGTGAGGCGTGAGACCAGATTTCAGATGTTCATGACCAGCTGAGTACCACGGCTCGGTGGACCAGTGGACAGTTTTTCCACCACGCTTCTGGAGTCGGTGAGGAGGACAACATGGTTATATCTCCAGAAGATTGTATTGATGTTGTGCAGGATATATTCTAGTCCGCATTGGACAGCAACCATCTCTGCTCGGTAGCTGGAACAAACCCGTCCGGCAGGTTTGCTGATCTCCACCGGGGAATCCAGACCAGGTCACTCGGCAAAGACACCACTTCCCCCTCTCGAAGTGCACCCTGAAGCGGAGCCGTCAGTCCACAGCCCGATATCAGTAGGTGGCAGCCTGGCAATGGTGGCAGCCGACTAAATCGATGGGGGACTGCTCACCCAAAATGGGGGCATTTATGGGGAAATTTTTTCAAATTTTCTCGTTTTGACGTGCAAAAACTGCGAGAGAAATCCGACGAAGCCGGAAAAAGTTTTGAACATATTATTGGCTAAAAATGGTAAGATTTGGAAAATGAATGGATTATGGAGGAGGTCGTAATTTATGGGGTGCTGCATTTCAGGGGCTCCTTTATGGAGGAGAGGTCGCCGAACGGGCGCGGCGCCCCCCTCCGGACAAGAAATAAGCCAATATACGAATAGTTTGGAAAGTCAACACCCAGTGTTCTCACAAATTGGGGTGACCAGGGGCGGATCCAGGGCGCAATTCGTAGGTAGAAAAAACTTTAGGGGAAAAATAAAGAAAAGGGCAAAAAATCAATTGCATTTTATAAAGAAAAAGCTTGAAATGCATCCTATTTTTCGGAGAAAATTTCTATTTTTGCTAAAAATGTGCAGTATCTTAAAAAATTTCCCAGTTTTTCAAACTGAAAAGAATTAAGATTCGAAAGCCGATTTTATTGCAAAAACAAAGAATTTCTTTAACTTCTGGTGGACTTCGCCCCCAGACCCTCCGCTGAAAAAATATCACCACCACTTCCGTCACCAAATTCTGGATCCGCAAGTGGGGGTAGCCACAAAAAGAACATCACAATCGTATTTCTGGCTACCCCGCTAATGTGAACAATGCCTGTAAAAATCAATGGAACTCACCCATTGTTCATCACGTTGTAGTGCGTCCCCATTGATTAGCAAATCTGATAGATCAGCCTCTGGTCTGCCGGAATCAGTTCCACTTAGGCTATCCAGCTGGTCCTGGCTACTGTTCGCTCCGGGATCTACTCTAAAAAAAGAAAAAATCTCAATTCAAACTGAGAGCATTCTAAAAACAAACGGTAGGTAAGATGGCAGTGACAGCGTGGACAGTTTCAGGCGGAGATTCCTTTTGGGCACGTATTGTTATATGGCGGCGTAAATCAAGATGGAATTTGACGAAACTTTCTGAAATAAGTTCTTTTAGCGTTCTAACACCCTCCGCGCAATCCCGATTCAAAAATTCGAGATTTCCGGTCAGGACGGTTTCTCCCAATTTCCGAAAGTTTGGCAGCAGCTATATAGTTATGACTATATTCATTCGAAAGATCTCGTTGAGCTTCATATTTTTGCTTTTTAAAGCAACGTTCTAGCTTTTCTCTACCGTGAGTTATAGCCGATATTCTTGTTTTGGCGTTGAAAACTTGTCATTTTTGCAGAAATCAAATAATCTAACATTTCTTGAACTACGCAAGCCGTAAAATCAAACTAAGGGCGTTGATCTGAAGGTCTCACAGGGACAAATTATACGACGCATGATCGTCTTCCAACTGCTATCCTGTAGGCTGCTATCGTAAAAACGTACTTTTTGCAAAAACACGACCAATTTTTTCCAAAGATTGTGGAGCATTCACCATGCAAGCTGGAGGGCTGCTACTGAACAAGTGTGTTCTGCACAAATATACCCAGGGACGTTTTTTAGTCGCCCCGATTACTGCTTTCTAGCTTGCTAAAGTAATCGCTTGACAGATTTGGAAAAAGTAGGCAAAATTCAGGTTACGCACACATTTCAGTTTATTTCTCTATAACGAAGAGCGATTTCACAATAAACAAAAAATCGTCCCCAGCTATTTGATGGAGGTATCGAATGATATAACCGATGTCTCGCGAAAAAATTTGAGTCTGCAAAAATTCTGGAAAATTATACTTCTTCTAAAATGTGTTAAAAATATTTTAGAAAAGCAACATTAGTTTCGTCGCATGCATTAAAAAGAGAAAATGTCAAGCTACATTTTGATATAAAAATGGCTTCTTAACTCCAACTAATGAATGAGTAATAATGGTGCAAACTTTATGTGACCAAAGGGAATCACCACCTTAAACATTCCAGAGACAGACTATATATATCTGCCAAAATTCTAACAAACACAAGAGGTTCCATCCCTTCCATTAAACACCCGATAATGAAATAAGCTGCCACTATCCGCACAGGAATTTGGCATCGGCTTTTGAATTTTTCGAGATGCAAAAAATTGTAAAAAATGTCTACAGCGAAATGCATTACACAAAAAGCAAACTTCAATCCATATACGTATATTCGCTGAAGAAACAGTACATAGCACAGCTCATGCCTAATGCAATGTTCGCAAAGTTCAAAATCTGGCGAAAAAATGGGGAACTGCTTTGACGACAGGTTTCACAGATGTAGCAGGAAGGGGTCATGCCGTCATATCATTTTATCCCATCCGTCATGTTTAAATCGCGTTTAGATTAAGGTGACCGTTTAGGCCCTGCCCAACTGTAATTAATAGGTAGCACCAGCCAGGTCTGGCTTATTTTATTTTAGTTTCGTATCGGGGGCTTCACGCGGCGGATTGGAGAGTTTCATCGACGGGGAAGCATACCTTTGCAGAACGTTTTGCAAATCTTGCTGTTTTCGTTGTACAAACTGAAAAAGCTAAAAATGGCAAATTTAAGGGTTTTTTCAGCTAAAATTGCAAAAACGTCGCTAAAAATCCGGAGAAGTCAAAAATCTTTTGAAGATCAGGGTTTTTCAAAATTTTACCTGTGCTTTTTTAGTGTATATTTTTTTAAAAATGTGTGTTTTTTAAAAAAATCTGTGCTTTTCCTGAAATTAGTTTTTCGCAGTATTAACACGTTTTTAACGGTTTTTACAGCATTTTAAACTATATTTAGCATTTTTCGCGGTGTTACAGAAGAAGTACAAAGCATATATTGCATGCTCAGTCTTCATGAACGATATTTCAATGTTCTGAACGTTAAATATTTGCGTTGATTTGCTTTTTTGCGCTACAATGGGGGTCTGGGGGGCTGACCCCCCCAGACGTTGAGAATTTTTTAAATATTGTGAAAATTTTGGTCTGAAATCCTTCGAACCTTTTAATTTTCGACAGTCTATTTCATTTCAGTCATTTCCAGAATTTGGAAACGTAATTTCATAGAATAATTTGCTTATACAGTCCCTAATGACACCGTTGCTTAGAAAAATGAAGGCTACACGAAAACTAATGCCCAGATGAAAACAAACAGAAGTAAAAACATAGATATATAGCGAATATATGCGCCGAAGGCGCAAAATTTTTTGGAAAACTTAAAACTTAGGCTTAAAATTAATAAAAATTGGCTCGTTCAGGTGAAAATGTGAGTGTGCTTTATAGTGTTTTTTAAAATTTTGTGTGTTTTTTAAAGAAAAGTGTGCGAAAACACAACAAAAACACAAAAACAGTGTTGACGATATATGGTGAAAATCGTAAAATTAGCAATTTGGGTTAATGGAGGGCTTGTCATGCTGGGACTGGGCTCCTCCAACGGGGAGAAGAGGTTCGGTCCAAGAGGAAGACGAGAAGTCGATTGCAGAGGGAAGGGGCTCCACCCCACAGTAAAAATAAGCCAGAAACGTTACATCATTAAATAAATGAAACGAAATTTGGAATTGGAATATTTCACAAAGATCATGGTAGTGTTGAAAAATGAGAGTTACAAAGAAATGAATCTTAAAAATAGAAAGTTAAAAAGGTATATTGAGATTGATGCACATGGTATGTATAAGTAATGAGAATGATACTATGTCTAAGTTTGCAAAAGAGAGTACTATTCCTCTAATCCTATTTCTATTGACACTGTCATCCATATTGTCCACATAAAAGTGGTAGCAGAGCTGGAAGTATCCCGGATTGCTTACAATGGCCGCTTCCAGTATTGATAATTTGCCCTGTTCTCGCTGCAACCGGAATGTACCGGAAGCCATTCAGTGTGACACTTGCGAACACTGGTGGTGTATTTACTGTATCGATGGAAGGTCAGTCGGGTCTCTGACCAATGAACTATATGAAGGTTTGCGGACTCTCGGAGAGCCATTTGGTTGGAGCTGTCCTGATTGTTTTCCGTTTACCATACGTAACTCAACAGCTTCTTATCGGCGGAGTTTTCACACGGAATGAGTTGCTTACAACCTATACCTGTAATCCAGCTACCCTGGAGCTGCATAATCACCCAATTAACTCCCCCTCCCGAAGACTTCCTCCAACCCCGACATCCCCGGAGCAAACAACCCATTCCCAACCAGCAACCCGTCCCCTCAGCCCAGAGACACAACATCTTACCCACACCTTGGCTTCGCTACCTCCGGAGCTATCCCATTCGGATTCTGCCACAAGAAGAGTCACTCCAACACATGCCACTGCTTCAACTTCTCCATCTCAAACGGACACCGTTCAACTCTTGCTAAGGATGATGGAAAGACAAAATCATCAGCGTCAAGAGGATGAACGTCGTCGGAGAGAAGATTTACAGCGGATGGAGAATCAACGCTCAGAGGACTTGGCGAACATGAGACTCCTAATACAACAAATTAGTGCTAATTAATCCGGGCGCGGCAGGATGTTGAAAAATGAAAGTTACAAAGAAATGAATCTTAAAAATAGAAAGTTAAAAAAGGTATATTGAGATTGATGCACATGGTATGTATAAGTAATGAGAATGATACTATGTCTAAGTTTGCAAAAGAGAGTACTATTCCTCTAATCCTATTTCTATTGACACTGTCATCCATATTGTCCACAGTAGAATGTGTGAAATTTCTTTTAGCTTTGCCCTTCGGCGAATCCCGTCTAAAATAGCAGTATATATCTATACAAGAATAAAAATGCTCCGGTGGAGCATGAAAAATGCAATATGGGTGCCATTCGGTTGTAAATGGACAGAGGACTAGGTTTTAAAACGTTAATATGGGAGGGGCAGGCTGTAAATGCCAGGAGGATTAGGTTAAAAGCGCACTAATATGGACCAGCTTCGCTGAACAACCCATATTCGCGAAAACTGTCCAGAGTTTCTATCGGCTGCTGCTTGCTATATATTGCTATTGGCAGTTCTTCGGAAAATTGTACGATTTGTCAGCATGGCCTGCAAGTATATGTGGTCGTGCTCCTTATTATAATACTTAATAATACACGTACATAATGTCAACTGCTTTTCGCATCAACTTAATACAAGATTCTGCGCTGACAGTGCAGAAAATTGGGTGGAATTTGGAGTTTGGGGAAGGGCTTTAACTAATTCTGGGAATCGCATTTAGACTGACATTTTGATGAATATTTGAGAGAAACTTTACAGTTTTCATGTTTCCGCTAAAAGCCAAAGATAAGAGAAAAGTAATTAACTTAAAGTCGAAACTAAAACGGGCCGACGCTGCTTGAAGAATAGCAGCCCAAATTTAGAAACTAGCAGCACCAAAAATACCTAAAAAAAAGATAAGAAATTCCTGCAAAACAACAGGTGCATGGAGGGCGGGGATTGTTAATGTATAAAAGTTCCTGCAAACTTTGAATTGTAGGGAGAGTAGGATTGCTCTGTTGTTGGAAGTATAAACGTGCGACTTGATTAAAGAATCTTTGCTGTGCGAATTAAACGAAATCTTCGAAGAAGTTGTTAGTTATATATTTGGCTAGGGACTTGGTCTCATTGCTTTGAGGCTTACGAGCGATCCACATAGTATAGACTTTGTGTGCTAGGCTGAGGGTGTCAAGCCCAAGCCCAGAGTGAACGAACTATAACGAACTCAGTGTAAGGGTGTCAAACCCAGCACTAACGACTCAACGAATTTGTCCGACATCAGTGTAAGGGTGTCAAGCCCAGCACTGCCTTAGACTAACTTAATTCCACTGCGCCGGCTCCCGCTCTGCTACCAGATTTCAGGCCACCCTCTGCCTTGCCACATTTGGTAGCAGAGCGTGGTTTCGATCCACGGACCTCTGGGTTATGGGCCCAGCACGCTTCCACTGCGCCACTCTGCTTTCACGCCAGATTTCAGGCCACCCTCTGCCTTGCCACATTTGGTAGCAGAGCGTGGTTGCCTCGATTGCCTCAGTGAAGCCAGCCAATAGTCCCACAGTCACTGGGACGGCTCTCTGTTTATGAATCAGTGGCCTCCGCGGTTGCTAGGAGTGCCACCCTCATCATTGCCATTTGGACAATCCTCAAGGGCTTTGCCTCCACCAACTGCTGACCTGCCTATTACTTTGACGGTCCCAGTGATCAGTGATAATACCCTGTCAGGTTACAGCCGTTTGCCCAGTCTGTCAGCACTTCTCGGAAATCCTTGGACAAAGAGCCACCAAGGGAACAAAAAAGCAAAAAACACAAAAAAAAAAACTAAAAAAAAAAACGAACCCCAAAAAAGACGAAAGGGAAACAGGAACCAAACAAAAACAAAAAAACAAAAAACAAAAATAAAAAACCACCGAAAGGGAGGGTTGGACGATACTAATATATCTCAACTTTTTCCGCAAAATCCAGACTACGACCGCCTGGAGCGGCATTCAAAAGCGATAAAAACACAAGCAAAAATGCTTGAGGATATGAAAGATGAGTTAGCCACATGCACTCAGAGGATTTCAGAATTGCCGGACGTCACCGAATTCCGCAAGGTTTTTCAAATCTGAAAGATGATTTTTTGGCTTCTAAGCAAAGCTTTTTCAGTACTTTTAATGCGGCAATACCAAGTCAAAAATCAGTCTTGGTGGGTCTTACTGAAACTGTTTCATCGCCAAAAAGATAATTTTGAGACTGCTCTCCTGGGAAATCTGATTTAACAGTCCATAGATGACTGGTTCGTAGTTTCAAATTAGTGGCAATCAGCCTAGAATTGGGACGATGCCAAGCAGTTACAAGTACTTCCTGCATATTTACGAGGTTTTGCGCTCGATGTTTACAGAAATTTGGAACCGTCACAAAAGGATACTGTGGAGCATTTAGAAGCAGCTCTCACAGAACAACTGAAGCCTGCCGAGTATGAAAGACTTGCGAGCATGCAACTTCATAGCAGAACTCAAACCTAGAGAAAAGCGTTCAAGATTTTGCCTACGCAATCCAAAGATTAGTTCAAAAGGCTTACCCAGAAATGGATTCTGACGCTGCAATGAATTTATCTTTTAACAGTTTCATAAACGGACTAAATCCTCTGTATAAAACACAGTTAATTTTGCAGAATCCTATAGATTTTCGGGATGCCATTAAAAAGGCTCGTCAAATCGAGGCTCTAGAGGGTTTAACGAGGCCGGCATCCAAACCAGTTGCTGCGTATTCTTTTCCGCAAACGGAAAAGCAGCAAACTAATTCGGAAATTGAACCTTTGCTCACGGAAATGGGTAAAGTGGTGGAAGCAATGAAGTTGCAGCAATTGCAAGCAATCACACAGGCTAAGAAATTTGAGCAATTTCAACAATATGTTAACGAAAATTTGTCCGAACTGCGAAATAAAGTGGATCAGACTTTGTCTAATGTGCGAGATTCCGGTCCAATGCCGGCTCAAAATCTAACGAATTCGAATTCTCGAAATATGGACAGAACGCCACAAGCGCAGATTTGGAATCAGTCACAGCTAGGAGGTTGGACGGCAGATGGTCGTCCTATCTGCAATTACTGCTTACAACCAGGTCACTATGCTAGGGCGTGTTTGCACAGGTATTCAGGTGCGTCTTTAGCGGAGAACGGAAATAACTTTTCTAGAAGAAACTCACAAACTGAGCTACTAGATGGAGCTTGCGCAAGGATTTGAATGTTCGTCTGCATTACAAAAACACAGAAAGCAATACCACGAACTTGCTAACTGAAATTGGCGCTATAACTACTTCCCTGAAAGCTATGAAAGAAGGTCAAGAAATGATAATGAAAAATCAGAAAAATTTGCAGTCTGCTTTGGAAGGAATGCAAAGCAAAAATAAAGCTATATTTGAACAAAATGTATTGTTACTTCAGAAAAGTTATGTTAAAAATCAGAACGGAAATAAAGTAAGTGGTTCAGTCAACGTGGCCTTTCTCGAGAGTGAAACTGATCTTCCAAAATTTCAGAAAGTGACCAGAGCTCTACCAAAGTTTAAGGAAGACCCTGCTTCTACGGCTAGCGCTACACAAATATCGGAAAATCATTCGTGCCTGGGCAATAGCTTTAAGCCACGCCTAAGTTTAATAAATAAAGTTCGTAGCCTATATTTTTCCTTTCTCTTATGCATTACCATAGTTTTTTATATTAGGAGGACATAAGTTTAACGCACGTATTGGTGTTGCTAATAGGTCGGTGTTCTATCATCATACTGGAGAAAGGAAAGTTGCAAAACTACAAGGATTAAATAAAATTGTACCGAATGGTGAAAATTATTCTTGTCGTGGTGACGCGATTCGGTTTCTGCGTACTTTAATTCACTATCGCACACGCCCGTGGCGTTGCAAGTCGGCACCTTTTTATTACAGGCTGCTCTTAAGTATTTGGCAAAATGACACTGACAAAGGCTGCGCTGAAAATAAAGCTTCTGCGAGTTTGGAAAGGCCAGTAGAAGCTGGGTGCATCAAGGTAGTTTAAGTTAAGTCTGAAGTTAAAAATAAAATAATGAAATGTGGCGGTCATAAAAGGAAACACTGTAAATTTCGTTTAATACGCGCAACTCAAGTTCAAGGTTAATTTGTTCGGTAACGGTGACTTAGTTACGCTATGATAAAAATGTTATGGTTATGCAAGGATTGGAGATTTTCTATCAAAGTCTACGTCAACTGTGTTTTGTTTTAAAATCTCAACAAAATTCGTTGATTATGAGACTTTTCAGTTATCCAGAAGTCTGACCTGTGTGACCGCTTCAGTTCATGCTTGCAAAATGATATATGCAGAGTGAGAAGTTTGATGAAATCGCATCGATGCAATGGTTCTGAGATTTATTTTGGCTAGCATAAGTTTTCAGAAAACTTCAAAGTTTCGGAAAGAAGTGATTTCGCGGAATTTGAAGAGTGTGTTCACCTGAATGCGACTGTTCAAAATTTTGACTTCGTCTGGTTGAAATAACAATCAAGTCAAAGTTTCAGGAGCAACGGCGTTAGCTGTAATTGGGGTTGCAAACCTGGTGACAAGCCAAGGCTGCACTATGAGTATAACGAGTTTTCGAAATAACGTAATCTGTTTGTGTTGTTGTAACTTGAAAAGAGTGCGGTGGTATATTCCTTGAGTTGTACTTAACTTTAGAAGTAACACAACGGAATTTTGTATTTTGTTATGCATGCAATGTAATATGTAGTTTTCGAAATTTTTGAAACCCAAATGAAAATGAAGCTAGCAAAAATGCGGAAAACAAGTCCTTAGTTCTCGCCTAAAATTGGAACGGAATCCAAAAGAAAAAAGGATTAATAAATAGTATGATTCTTGACATTGCCTACTGATGAAACGAAGTGTTCTTTGGGGAACAGTTTAGTGTTGTTATCTTGTATCAGATGTGTGCCATGCTCTTAACTTGCATTAGCATTGTATTATTATGTTGACTCGTGCGGGGTTCGAAATACTGGCATTTAAATTTTAAATTTCTTGCTTGATTATCTGGAGGCCTGTGCAGGACCCTCCGCTGCTCCAATAAATTTTTTAAATTTGCAAGTTTTTCAATTGCAAAAGCAGGATATGCATGCAAGTCAGAAACACTTTACTCAGACTAAAGTAGTAAAAATTAGGAAAGTTTAACTCCCATGAAAGTGTAAATTAAAAAAGACATTTCCATACGTTTCGGACAACTAACTTATAGCTGAGGCAATTTTAACATCACCGCTGTAGTTATTTTTAGTTTCTGAAAAAGAGACAAAAATCAATTTTAAAAAGCTAAACATGCTAAGAGTCCAGACAGACGACTGGACACAAACATAAGACGCAAAACAAATGCTCATGTGCAAAAGGCAAGCTGCATTGCAAAGAAATGCTTATTATTTTGTTTCCACTTGGGATT